>JAGKQL010004660.1:0-13720 GCA_018398635.1 Cyprinodon brontotheroides
CATGATGTGAATTGGAGCTATAGAAATAAACTGAATAGAATTGAATACTGTTTAACTCTATAAATCATCTTGCTGTAAACTGATCCTAATGGATGAGTTTAGCCCGGCTGGCATTCCTGTTCTTTGATGACACACCGTGGCATAATTAGCTGCTCAATTAGCCGCTTTTTAACATCGGTATTAAATTTTTAAAACTTTTTTACCGTTAGTTTTATTATTTTAGGTCTATGTCTCTGATAAACCGGAACAAACGTTATTTAAAACTGATTCTTTTTCTCCCAGAACAGAAGAGCAAAAATTAAGAATTGGTCAATTTTAGTCATCAAGTCTGATTAAACAAAAAAATTGTACAAAAATTTAAACATCAGAGAAAAAAAAACACAGTAAAATAAAGGTGAGACAAATGGATGCTACTGAAGGTCAAAGGTCAGTTTTTCAGTAAAAGAAGTGTGCATCTCTGTTGAGAGGTAGATGCAGGTCAGGATTCCCCTCAATCTGCTGTAATCCCTTTAATCTCAGCTGCTTTTCAAATATTGCTCCTTGTTGTTTCCTTCTTCTTCTTCTTCTTCTGCTGTGTGGATCCTGCTCTTCTTCTACCAGGGGCTGTCGCTCCAGTAGCCATTCATGGCTCCTCCGACTAAAGCAGTCGCACCCGGGAAAAAAAAAAAAAAAGACAAGATGGACAGACAAAAAAAAAAAAAGGAGGGGTGGGGGGAGGGGGGGTAGAGTTTGGGGTAAAAACAGGGGAAGACAGAGAAGCCATAAAGGGAGAAAACAAAAAAGTCTGATTCTGGTTGCAGATTCCAGCAGTAATGCTCAGCATGGCAGTGGTGGGAAGTGAAATGTAGATCAACTCAGACCTGCGGAAAAACCCAGCTTCCCTCCCCAATGCTGAGCTGTACGCTCTGAAAACGTTAGAGCATGTTTACGTCTGTTTGAAGGATGAGCAGAAAACCAGACTGGAGCTAAAACAGCAGCTAAGACGGAGGATCGACTCCCCGGATTAACAGGAACTCGCCTTAACGAGACATCAGGCTGAAACCAATCGTCATGTGACCACCTGTACAGCTCAGCGTGTGGAGGCGTGCTCAGGTGAGAGGGCAGCTGATGGGGGTGGAGCTCTGATAAATATCTGTCGATACATGAATGCACTGAATATGTTCATGTGTTTCCCAGTGGGAATAAGAAGGAATGTTGCATGCACCAGCTCTGCAGTGTTAGTCCCTCTCCACATTAAATCCTAACAGCTTGTGACACACAAGAAAAAGCTCCTCAGCTCTCCCTATCCATCAACCCATTAACCCTCAATAAAATGCTTGTTTCATGAAATATTTTAATTCTAACTCAGATATATTTAAACCTGCTCAGACTTTGGGGCTTTCGTCTCCATAACATAAAATAATTTCCTGTAAAACCTTCATCTGCTGCTGTTTGGATGGTTTAATATTTATCAGCTAATGTTGGAGTTTTTTTTTTTTTTATAGGAAAAACAAAACTTTCTTTGACTCGTCTCCATTTTACTGCATCACCGTAGCAACAACCAATCATAAACTATTGTCTTATTTAAGGTGCTGAGGTGCTTCAGTTAAGAGGTTTCATCCCTAAACGGTCTCAGTTTTTAATCTCCACTACTATATATATATATATATATACACCGTTACTTTGAAAATGCAGCTAACATACCGTAGTTATTTGTTAGTTTCCTCCGAGTCTCAGTATTAATTATAGATTCTTTTTTTTTCTAAATTCACATCTTATTTTGAAGTATTTCAGTTATAGTATTCTTGCTTTTTGGGGTCATGGGAGGTCAGAAAAAGGCAAGAATGAGTACAGATTGACTACAGGAGAGCTTACTGTTTTTAATCCTAGCTAACCAAGGCTATATCCCTGTGAGTGTTTCAGTTAATGAGTGTATTTTCGAATACATCTGCAATCGTTTATATCCTTATTTTGTCTTACAGCTAATCTCTAGAAGTAAACAGTTAAATACAACTCTGGCTCAGATGTTTATGTTCTGAAGCAAATAAAGAATGAAAGTTTTATTGCTTTTTGTCTTCATTTGCCGTGTTTTCTTCCCTGCTGGGTTTGTTTTTTGGCCAAGCTACAGGATGGAGGGGATGGGGGAGTGGCATCGCCTCAGGCCAGACGGCTCAAAGGTCTCAAAGGTGGAGTTGGTGATCGGCGTGAGGCGCAGCGGGACCCCCATCGTCCCCGAGATGTTATTCAGACTGCGGGACTTCTCATAACCTGTGACTGCATCCGGTCCGCGGGGCCAAAGGCAATGGTAGAAGCAGAGTGAAGGTCGTTAAGGACAGATATTAGAGGGTGATTATGGGAAACCCAAGGTTTGGAATGGAGAATATTTATTGATGTGATGTTATGATGGCGTTGCATATCAAATACAGGAACCATTTGTTACAAATGAAAGAAAAAAACAAAACAAAAGTTCCATTCAAAGCACATTTGTTCCAGATTGAAAAGGGGTATTTGTTGAAAAAAGACAGATGGATGGAAGGACAAACAGATGGAGAGACAAACACAGACAGACAGACAGAGACAGGACAATCTGTCAGTTGCCATTATATTAGAGAACTAAGCAGAAATGGCACACTGCAGACCAAAGGTGTGTGTTGAAGGCGGCCGATGCTTCGTCAACATGGAAGCATTCACATATTTTCATTAGTTTAGGCTCTTAGGTGGCATCTTAGAGGAGACGGGCACACTGGAGCATTTCAATCATTCAAAGAACTGTTATTAACTTTTCTTTCCACTGTTTTAGGATCTATTTAAAAAAATGGAGGGAAAAAAACTCACTTTGAAAAACAATGAACAGGATGGAAGGACAGACAGAGAGAAGAAAAGACAGACAGACTGACTCCTCACTGTGAAAAAACACCAGCGGGATCCACATTATAGCAATTATCCCAAATTCTTCTCTTTTCTGGTTTAGATTTTATACTTTTTGTTTTGATCAAACAAAAACTGAATGACTAGCTAAATGTAATATTTGGAAAAAAATATTTTGTTTCTTAGGATAAGATGCTAAAACGAACAAAAACAAAAAAACAAAACAAAGAAAAGGATCAAAAGAACAACTCAGATGTTTGTATTTTGAATTTATTATTGTTCAGATGAATGGATGTTAAATATTTTTTTATCTTAAGGGAAGGAGCTGCAAGTGGAAGCACAAAGACTGAAGACGTTTTCAGTCTGATGCAGATTGTTTATGTTTACCATGTTGATGCTTTTCCGGAAGAAAAACTGCTGTGAAACCCTAAGTTACCTCTAGGGGGCAATGAACCATCTGCTGACTGGCTCCTTATTTTTTTAATAATAATGAACCAGCTGATGCTAAAATGCACTTGAATTGAAGGACAAGCAAAGCATGCAAAAACAGTTACATGCAGTGGCAGCTGGCCAATAGAGGGCGCTAGGCGCCAATAGAGCGCTAGGGCCGCTTCCACCTCACCCCAATGACCCTGATTAAGACATAAAAAACAAATAAAAATTGTATTATAAAAATTAAAAAAATATTTCGAGATATATTTATATATATTTTTAGGTGTGTAAGATAAATATTTAATTTTTAATCACGATTGATGCTGTTTTATTCGTTGTCTGATTAGTGACGTATTTCCACCCCGAGGCGCAAAAACCTTCACCCAATAGACTCTGGTAAAATGTTTTCTATGCGCAGCAGCTGCTTTTCAAAGCAAAGATAGGAGCATCCTGATGAGCAACTTTATTTTAAACCTCCTCCCTCCACAGCGCTGACGTCACATCCGTCTGTTTTAAACTGCAGCTGATTGACAGGTTTATAGAATTATTTAGCTACAAGGCTAGGCTAACTGCATGCAGCGAGGCTAAGGCTTTTTTCTGATATCCCTGCCTCCTTTTAATAATCCCAGGATCTGACCCAGTCCTTATCTATGCTGAGCCAGCATGGATAAGGACAGCTACAGTAGCAGCCTTTCAAAATGGCCGTTTCCAGTCAAACAGCAGCTGAACAGCAGCCCACTTCCCAACAACTCACAGAGGAATTTTTTACTCTGACTTCAACCTTTCACGGAATTACAGGGTCTGACCAGGAGATGGCGCTTCTCTAATAACGCCTAAAAATAATGACAGAAAGAATATTTTACTACAAAGATTGATGTTTAAAAAGGAATCATAGGGAACCAGCCAAGGAAATTGTGGAAGTTTTGAATGGCTACTACTGTATTGTGATTTAAAGCACTTTACAGAGCATTTTAGATTTTTTTTTTTTTGTGCTGCCTTAGTATACATTTAATTGGTTTTTGGTATACGTTTGCTTTGCAGTATAGCGCCCCCTGGAGGAATCTCCACCCTCCCCCACTGATTACATGTACTCAGCTGCATTGCACCATTTTTTTGAACTGTTAAAATACATTTTGGTCAAATGTTGTTGAATTAAAAAAGGAACCTAAATGAAGGGTGAAGTGTACTGTATCGAATCAAATGATTGCTGTCATGTTTTTAGCTGCTGGCCGTTTATTGATGGATGCTTTCTATAGGAAAGTAAAGTGGTCCGAGCCATCCCTGAGACAGTCAACACCACTTTTATTTTTTTTATTTTTGTTGTTGTTGAAGGAACCAAGGGCAGGCAGGAGGTCCGAGGAGCATTGGGAGTTTTATGAAAAAACAAAACAAAAACAAGGCTAGAGAAAAAGAAAAAAAAAAAACAACCAAAACTAAGTTTTCAGACTAATAGGTGTGACACCTATGACAGGAGGAACATTTTGAGATAAGTGCATGAAAGAAATCAGCATTTATAGGCTACATCCATACAAAGCCGGATAAGAGAATTTTTTTGTAAAGATGGCGTTGTAATACTTCTGCCACGCCACTGGGTGGCATACCAATTGTTTTGCCCAAGGTTAGTTAGAAATATTTCTTAATAATTTAGTTTAAAAAGAAACTCCTACAGTATAGGGTTATCTGTATTTTATGTTGAAGGCTGATTTTGAGTTAGCAGTGCATTGAGGGTAGCAGAGGCAGTTAGGAACAGAGAGAAAGCCTGCCTATTAATGTAGAAACTTCGCCTCCTGTGTCGTCAATCCGAAAGCAATGGCTTTTCACTCAAAGCTTCCATTGAGCTTCTCACAAAATTATATAAAATTGTAAGAAGACAGTAATAAAGGAGCAAGACGCTCGGCTTGTTATTTAGCTACAAGGCTAGGCTAACTGCATGCAGCGAGGCTAAGGCTTTATTCTTATTGAGTTGGGCTTGCTGTTAATCTGAGTTAACATACACAGTGTATCCAACATGTAGTGATAACAGTAAACCAGATCAACCAGGAGGTAAAGCAAGAAGAAACAGGGAGTAAACAATGAAAGCAGAAGAAAAAAGAAAGAGACAGAGAAGCTAAATGTATACGTTTATAATCCATGATAAACTAAATAGCTTCTGAAACAGGAATTTCAAAACTGCAGCTCTGCAGTCCACTGTGCTCTGCATGCAGGCGGTGCTGAGGTCTATGTTTGCAGCAGGTTGTGATGATAGGGGTGTCAGGATAAAAGGGCTGCAGGGCATTGGAGGGTCCATAACAGAACAAGAAAAGATGCAAAAACTGCTATGACAAACCAAAGACCACCTGGACAACAACACTTAGATCTGCCAAAGAAGCTATCGCAAAAAAATCTCAAAATCCAAAGGATCCTACCTATCTGCATACATGGAGGCTAAGATATGGGACAATTGCTGCATTTAGTATGGTTTCGTCAGTCAGTCAGGTCGGTCGGTCGGGTCGGGCGGGTCGAGTCAGTTGGTCGGTCAGTCGGCATGATCGGGTCAGCTGGGCGGGTCAGTCGGTCGCATTGGTCAGTTGGTCGGGTCAGTTGGTCAGGTCGCGGTCGGTCAGTCGGTTGGTTGGTCGGTCGGTCAGTTGGTCGGTCGGTTGGCTTGGATTGCGAATCCAGTCGATCGATTTGGTCGGTCAGTTGGCTCTGGTCGGGTCAGTTGGTCGGGTCGGTCCAGTTGGTCGGCCAGTTGGTCGGTCGGTCAGTCAATGGTCGGTCGGTTGGTCAGTCGGTTGGTTGGTCGGTCGGGTCAGTTGGTCGGTCGGTGGGATGGTTGGTTGGTCAGTTGGTCGGTTGGTCAGTTGGTCGGTCGGGTCGGTTAGTCGGGTCGGGTTGGTCAGTCGGTTGGCTTGGTCGGTCGGGTCTGGTTGGTCATTCTGTGTTAGCCTGGTCGGTCGCTCAGTTGGTCGTTGGTCAGTTGGTCGGGTCGGTCGGTCAGTCGTTGGTTGGTCGGTCGGTCCAGTTGGTCGGTCGTTGGTTGGTTGGTTAGTCAGTCGGTCAGTTGGTCGGTCAGTTGGTCGGTCGGTCAGTTGGTCGGCTCGGTCAGTTGGTCGGTCAGTTGGTCGGTCAGTCAGTTGGTCGGGTCGGGTTGGTCAGTCGGTTGGTTGGTCGTAGTCGGTCAGTTGGTCGGTCGGTGGGATGGTTGGTTGGTCAGTTGGTCGGTTGGTCAGTTGGTCAGTCGGTCGGTTAGTCGGGTCGGTTGGTCAGTCAGTCGTTGGTTGGTCGTCGGTCGGTTGGTTGGTCAGTTGGTCGGTCGCTCGGGTTGGTCGGTTGGTCAGTTGGTCGGTCGGTCAGTTGGTCGGTCGGTCGGTTGGTTGGTTGGTCGGCAGTTGTTTTTTTTAGTCAACAATGACAGTTATTTCATTGACCCTCCTTTTCTTCATGATGATAGCAATAACTGACGAGCTAAACGGATCTTTGATAACGAAAACATGACGACTCATGAGTGAGTTTTCGTTGCTAAGACTAAATAAAAAGTCAGCAGATGGTCAAATGTTTATAATGGATGATTGTGCTGTAGACAAGCTGTTAGACAAGTTCAGCAGTATTAGGTTTGCTGCAGCGTCCTGTTTGGCCACGCCCAACACCTGCCGTGCAGCGGTGCACATTCTGCATGACCACAGATGGACCTTGGCAGCAGCAGAGGTTGTAAAAGTAGGCTGGAATAGTCCTGTACTGTGTGCTGAACTCTGACAAACTCTGCTATTAAATTAGTTTTTGAGCGGCTTAGCTCAGAGTCTGCATTGTACGGTCCCCCCTTATGGTTCTCTCTCAGCAGTATGGCTCTTCCTGCTCTCGCTGCTTAATAAACTATATGTGGCTGATCATCCTCTGCAAAGCAAAAAAAATCCCTTTGTCTAACTATCAAGATTTTTTTTTATCCAGCTCCCAAGAGGTGATGCAAGACCATCTTTAATTTCTACCAAAAGGAATCCCTAAATTGTATCAAAAGCAAATATTTCATCGCATTCAGTATTTTTTTAGATAAAGACCCGAGATTCTTTTTCAGAGTAATGAAGATCTTATTGATCTGTGTGTAATGCATAATTCATAGTAGATCAGGAAGTGTTTGCTTTTGGATGGAAGTCTTTTTTTTTCTAAAACCATTCCTTTATTGTACATTTTGTTAGCATTTTGTTGTTTTTTTAAAAACTTCTGTGAGACCCACGAAGTACTAAGTAATTACACTTTCACTCAGGGACCTGTATTTTTTCTGTAAGAATTTTAATCATTTGAAAAGTCCTGTATTAGATTGAGGACTCTAAGAGCTGTTTTAGTAGCAGGAACCAAGCTCTTCATCGCTGTAGAACAGCCTGGAAATGAGATTCAATGCTGCATCATGTATGGAAAAGAAACCTGAGAATCATTCCTCTTCAGTATCGATCTTTCTTTCTAATGCCTCTCTTAACCCATCTCCCACTTCTAGAAATGGACATTAATCCAATTCCAAAACAGCCTGTTGCTTTGCCTTTAAAGGTTCTGTAGTTGGACGCATGAGCCTAGATAAAAAGCACAGGGGTTGTGCCATGTGTTGGTTTGGTTGCTTTCTGACAAACTCTTTAATGGTTGTTGAACATCTTATGAAACAGCTACTTTTTGCTCACTTTGTGGTTTTCCTTGAATGTTATGTTTGATGATAGACGATCAAACTGGTTGCAGTGGCTGGACAGGAGTGAACATATGGACAAAACTGTTGGTCCCTCTGTATAATATAATAAATGCCCACAATGGTTACAGGTATAACTTAAAACTGAAAAAAGTAACAGAAAATAAAAACTCCATAAAAATAAACAAATGAAAATCAGACATCGTTTTTAACCATGCTTTAAATGAACCCATGAAACAGGCCTGGACAAAATGACCAAAGGGACGTGCTCAATCTAGGTGTTTCCACTAATTAGCATCAGAGATGTCTACAATTTAGTAATCAATAGATCAGAGGAGGGAAAGAAAACTACTGACACTGATGTTAAAGGTAGACTATCAGACCATCTCCAGGCAGATTGTTGTTCCTGTAGCTTCAGCTGTACAGATTATTCAGAAAGGTCAGATCCATGGGACTGTAGCCAAACTCCCTCCCTCAAATAATAAACAAAGCCAGACTGGAATTAATCAAAAAAAATTTGTTGAAAGTCAACAAAGCTTCAGGGCGAACATCCTACAGATGAGTAACATCAGCTCTATGTTATAAAGATCACTGTCCCTACTCTAAAGCATGGAAGAGGCTGTATTATGTTCTAGGGCTGCTATGCTTCATCTAGCACAGGGTGTCTTCAATCTCTGCGAGGTTCAAAGAAATTGAAAGACTTTCAAGCGATTGTAGAGAAAATGTGCTGCAGTGTCAGAAAGCTTGGTCTTGCAGGTCATGAGTCTTGAACAAGATAATGACCTAGAAACGAACGGCTGACAGGAAAACTCCGTAAAAGTTTAAAAAAACAATCAACTGGACTTGGTTTCCAAGATTTGAAGACGTTTCTCCACCTCTCCAGGAAGCTTTCTCAATTCAAATGTCTGGATCCGCAGTGAGTTTGAGTCTTTATATAGACAAAGCCTTGTATCCATGGGCGTAGGTTTGCATAGGGACCATAGGGACATGTCCCTACCAAAGTTTTGAACCCACCTAATTGTCCCTACCAACAATTGGATGTGAGCAACATGTTTATAATTTACAGCAGTAGTTGTTGCAGCAGTGGCTTTTCCCTCTCGCAGCTCCTCTGCCTGCTCTCTCCTGTCTCTTCACGTAGCAGCGCATGGAACTGTGCTGCGCTGTTTAACTCCACTCTCATTGGTTGTTCTGCCTTAAGTTCCTCCTCTCTCTCTCTGATTGGCTGTTTTCTAGTCCGGCGTGTGCTTGGAGCACAACATTGAAAATTTATTCACACTAGAAATGCAGCGGTTACTACAATTAATATTAGGCTACAAAACCAGTCCCAATAAAAAAAAAAAAAAAAATGAATATCATGTACACTAAAAACAAAAATCTGTTTTTTTTTCTTTATAAAACGAAATATTCTGAGTCGTGCTAGGAGTTCTGAAGACTGCTGGAAAAATGGGCAAATTAAGGCTGTTAGCCATGGCAGGATAATTTCTCCCATACACAGCCAACCAAAAAGAAAATGTGAGGGTTTCCGTTTTACCGATATTAAGTTGATATTACTGTTTTCATTTTTTGTTTTTATTTTTACAATTTTGATATAATAACTGATCTCAAGTGGGTTGCTCTGTGGGAAAGGCACATTTTACATTTATATTACTGTATGTTTTGTAAAAGTCTCTATACTGCAGTTAATGATGAATTACATACTAAATTAGTTGATCGCATTATTGAAATAATCAATTAATATGATTCATTTTTTTCAGCCCCAGATGAAATACATGAAATGGGCAACACAGAGTAACTACAGTCCAGATGTTCAACTTTTATAGTGAAGTTAATATCTACTTTAATGAATGTATTATTTTGTTTTGATACAGAGAGAGAATAGTAGGTACAAAATATTAGAGTGGGGTTTAATTCTGCTCAATTCTATATCTTCAAAAGAAAATACTGTATTTTTTACCTTCTCTCTTAGTCGCTCAAATGAAACAGTTTTCAAAGTGGAAAAACAGTCCTAATTCCACATTCATCAGAGCCGGTGATAGGTCAAACATTGATAAACAGCCCTCTTCAATGACATAAAGAGCATAAATATATATTGTATCAGCTTGATAAATGTAGAGTTGCCTTTAAGCAAGGACCAATTAGAATCCTCTTATCAGTACAGATGCTCACATTCAGCATCAAAAAAGGGCATGAATATTGCACTTAGCACCAATGACAACCGACTGATAGACTGTATCTATCAACAGTTCAAATCAAACCCTAATGCCCTTGCTTGTTATCGCTTAGGAAACATGCAAATGGAAACCGATGAGCAGGTCGTTTTGGTTCCATTGTTAGCCTGTAATATCTGAAACCTGTCTATGACTTCTGAAGGTCGGTCATTAAAGGGGATTGTCTCCTGTCAATACCATAGACAGGTTTCCAGATATTACAGGCTAACAATGGAACCAAATGACCCATATCATCGGTTTCAATTTGCATGTTTCCAAGCTATCTAAAACCCCTTGTCTATATAGGAACTCAAACTCACTCGCAGGATCCAGACATTTTGAATTGACATGGCTTCTTGGAGAGGTGGAGAAGCACATTCAAATCTTGGAAACCAAGTCCAGTGGATTGTTTTTTAAACTTTTCACGGAATGACTATGACCTGGATGACTGGGAATACTTCATCAGCATACTGACAGGGAAAACAATGAACTGTTCTCTAGGAGCTCCTGACCTCAAATCCTACTGAGCATCTTTGGAAGGAGCTGAAGGCAGCTGGAGCAGGAAGCTGAGACTCCTGGAGAAGGAACAGAGTAGCTGCTGAGAGGAGCAGAGGTCTGACTGACAGGAAAAGGAACCATTAATGGTTGCAGGTCGCTACCCGGTGCCGGTAGCGCAATCCGTACTTTCAACTCATTTGCACAACCAGATCACCCTCGATTTTATTTTGTACAGAAGACCTAAATCAAATTTTTTCCTCCCTACAAATAGTAAGCATACAAAACTTTAATGCGTTAAAGGTTTAATAATATATCTTCTTAGAAAATAAATGTATGTATTAAAATCCTTTCTGTTTTATCACTTGTCTGTTCCTGATCTATAAATGAAATGGGATCCTACGCTACTTCCTAGAGCTAATTTTTTTAGCTTTGGATTTAAACATACAGTAAGTTTAGTCTTTTTGAGCTGTATTTTTTCCTTTCATGTTAACATTATGGTATAGAGTGCGCGTAATCTAAATAAAGAAACAACTAAAGTGCAAATAAACTAATCTGACTCTGCAGATGGATTTGGTTCAAGATGTCCATCTGGAAACCTTCCGTTGAAGTAATTTTGGGAAGGGGCTTAAAATACTGGTTAGCTGATTGGCCTATGTTGGTGATAGACGGCCAAATAAACCAATCAGATCAACTAAGCATAAGGACGCGCATCAACAGAGCTAATTTAATTTAAGAGGAGCCAGTTGATAGATCAAACTCTTGCCGAAATTAGTCGGGAGAAGAGCAAAACATCTTTTCCTCTGAGAAAAGCCTCCAGAGCAGTGGTGTTTTGCTCTTCTTTTCAGTGAAGAAATACTCTGTAATTCATAAAACTTTGCTCGATAGCCACGCTTAACGCTTAAGTTTCATCGGCTGAAGCCGCCATGTTCTTTAGACTGAACTGTCGCTGGCTTCTCGCTGTGTCACGCCTCAACCCGCTTCTCAAAGCTACAACGCTGATTGGACGCTCGCTTGGTGAACGGCTCCAAATTTTCTTTAACGGAGAGTCTCCAGACTGATCTGGCGAAGAAACCTTGAAAGCTCGCTTTAGATCAGGATGGTCTCACAAGGCTACAACAAACTTGGTTCAATCATATTTTGCCGGACTGCACTGAAACATATACAATGAGATGTAGAGAGAAATGTGTATTAGCATTCTTTAGTAATTTAAAGTCATTTTAAAACCATAGTTACATTATTTATGGCGTCCTGGATGAATATCTCCTTGCACCTGTGCAAATGAGCTGATGGTACGAATCGTGCTATGGGTACAGATCAGGTACTGCCAGCATCCATCCATCCATCCTTCCATCCATCCATTTTCTTCCGCCTTTTCCGGGGCCGAGTCGCGGAGGCAGCAGTCTATGCAGAGATGCCCAGACTCCCAGATCCACACACACCTCCTCCAGCTGCTCTGGGGGACCCCGAGGCGACACCAGGCCAGCTCAGAGGCATAGTCCCTCCAGCGTGTCCTGGGCCTTCCAGAGGCCTCCTCCCAATGGGACATGCCCAGAACACCTCCTGAGGGAGGCGACCAGGAGGCATCCGGAACACAGGCCTGAGCCTCCTCAACATGCTCCTTTCAATGTGGAGGAGCAACAACTACTGACTCCGAACACCTCACCTGTATCTGGACGGGTGCGCCCAGCCACCCTGCAAAGGTGCCCTAATTTCAGCTGCTTGTATTCCTGATCATAGTCCTTTCGTTCATTACCCAGATCTCATGACCATAGGTAACAGGGTGGGAGTGTAGATCGATCAGTAAATCGAGAGCTTTGCCCCCCCGACTCAGTTCCCTCTTCACGACTACAGTCCGATCACTGCTGACGCCGCACCGATCCGTCTATCGACCTCACGCTCCATCCGTCCCTCAGTCCTGAACAACTACTGTTGGTTCGCCTCCAGCAGCGAAGCAACATATTTGTCCAGGCCTGTTTCATGTTTGTTTTTAATTGTTTATCATGTTGATCCCTGGTTGAGAAGCAATGCCTGACTTTTATTTTGTCCATTTTCCTACATTTTTATTTATCATTACTTTTGTCAGATTCAAGTTACTTCTGCCACATTATGGGTTTATCTGTAATAAGCTTAGGGCTTTAGGTGGTAATATTCTTCTGCTCTTACTATTTTGCCTTGAATCTTGCCTTTCCTTTGTCCTTTAAATGTCATGAATCACACCTGTTTGGGGTTTTTTTGTTTGCACTTCCCTGTTTTCCGTGTTGCCCATCACCTCCCATTTGTATTTAGGTTGCTGATCCCATCTTCTTCCTTGGTACTTTTTTATCATCACCAGTTTCTTTTGCATCTGTATGTTCATTGTTCTTCATTTTAAAAATGCATTAAACAATTAAACAAAGAGAAGAACAAGGCGACAAGTTTAGAGGCCATCATTGTATTTTAGTAATTCAAAGAGAGAAAAATATCCTTGGGGTAAGAAAATGAGGTAACAGCAATCACCATTCTTGAGGTTAAAGCTATTGATTCTACCTCCAACTAGAATGCTGTTTGTGCATCAGGGGTGCAGTAATAAACTGCGTGCCATGCAGGCAGTCTCCGAGTCTGACACCGTACACCGCTGAGTGCAAAGATCAGCAAACCCTCGCACTGGCACACCTCCAGCCTGCTTCATGGCTTCAGGAAGGACAGCGGCTCTTTTGTCTGGTTAAGTGGTGGATTTGACTTTGTCTTTGAAATAGAAACACCTGCTGTATGCTGCCTCCAACTCTTGTGTTCAGACCGGGCACATTTTCAGCATCCAAACGTCTGATTTACAAAGACTATGGAGGACGGTGGTAGCGCTGCGTCCGAGTGTCAGGAGCATCGCATCGGAGCGTTCTGGCATCCGAACGTTCAAAGGTGGAGTTCACTAAATTTAACTTCAACATCTAAATTTAGATGTCAGCTTCGTTTTCCAGTGTAGTCCTGTTTTCCTGACTGTGACTAACTGGATGTGCTCACTTCATCCTCTGACATGGAGTTGGCTCAGAGCTCGCCTTTTGTATGTTTTTTATGTCTGCTTCTGTCTCCTTGAACCCCAGTGGGCCTCAGC
>JAGKQL010004662.1:1741-13720 GCA_018398635.1 Cyprinodon brontotheroides
AGGCTCCCTCAGAGGATCCACGGCGGACTCTGCTGGAGAAAGATGGGGTTTTCTCCAGCTCCCAACACATATTGAAAACAATATTTAAACCTTCATCTTCATAGTAAATAAACAGCAGTATGTAATTTTGTGGTCTCTTTTTTTTTTACTGTTTACGATGTAATTCACTTTTCTTTTTAATTAACAAGACAATATTTGAACATTCATCAACAATTTAATAAGCAATACATAATTTGAGTACTGTTTTTTTGCAGGTGAACAACAATGGACATCTGACCTTTGAAGCACCATGGTATAGTTATATACCATTACAGTTTCCAATGGATGAAAGCAGAGACATTATTGCTCCTTATTGGACTGATATAGACAATCGTCAAAGTGGTAACATCTATTATGTTCAGCATACCAATGGCTCTATTCTCCAACAAGTTACCCAGGACATCAACTTGTACTTCCCAGAACTTAACTTTAATGCCAGCTGGATCTTTATTGCAACATGGCATAAAGTTCCCTATTATTTAATGCCTGAAACAGTAAGGAAATCTGTTTTACATTATGTTTGAAATGGAAAGAGACAAACTACGTTTATTCTGCAGGGTTATTCTAAACATTCCTCTTCTTTCACAGGAATCAACCTTTCAGGCAGTCTTGGCTTCAAATGGGAATTACTCATTTGTGATACTGAATTATGGGCCCCTAGCATCCAGCATGGTTCCTTTAGAGGTTAGAGCATTTTAGTTAAATGCATATATGCTTTATTTTTCTCTTGTTTTGGCCAAAGCCACTGTCTGTTTCTGAAATATTACTAAAATGTTTTTTTTTGTGTTATTTCTAGGTTGGATATGATACATCCTATTCTTGTCATCACTTATCCATCCTTGGATCATTCTCTAATAACACAATCCCAAAGAGCTTATTTTTAACCCTCAGTAGTAACATTAATGTACCTGGCCGCTGGGCTTTCCGTGTGTCTAATGGTTCAAGGGGCTGCTCTTTCAATGGTAAGAAGAAAGCATCTTAAAATATATCTCTTCAATGATAAGAACAATTTTTCAGGGAAATTAGGGACCAACTTGTGTCACATGGTAGAACAGAATTGTTATTGAAATAGGTGACTACAAACTAAACTTTTTCCAATATTTATTTTTTCCTTTTTGAGACTTTTTTTGTGCACTGCCATATTTAAGAAAATATGAGTGTGTCTGACTGTATAATTTAGATACAATTGTTTCAGACTTTTAGAATAAGACACAAAATACTCCAAAATATAAAACCTTTATAGTCTGACACAACATATCATTACAGCAAGGATTAAACACAATGACTGTTTTTGAAAATTGTCTATCATGGCTTTAGCACAACATAACTCATTGTATCTTCAAATGAGATCCTCACTTTTTTTATATCTATGAAAACATTATGCCCTTGGTAGGTAAACCGCCTGAATAAAGAATTGGAAATGTGTTTCACTTTGGAATATAGTGGCCCAAAAGGGCTAACAAAATCCAAAAGTCTTAACACAAACAGAAAAGCCACAATATAACCCTGTAACTATACATTATACGGTTATATTTATATGAATAAAATGCCCCAGAGGATCAGATGCTCCCAAATTCCAAATGCTGTTTCCCATGAGAATATAGAAAAAGGAATAGGTTTGAGAATTTTGAAAGGGTTTCTGTCAATTAAGCCTGTCTTGCACCAACTGGAGGAAACAGGATAGGGAAGATCAGCTGCATGAGCAGACAGATGAAGCTTCAGATATCTAGTCACAGGCTGGTGAGATCTTATATGTTATTTCTGATAGTAGCCAATATTCAAACTAATGAATAATTTGGGATTTTGATAAATCAAAATATTTTTTCCTCATTTAGTACCATTTCTTCATGCAGCTGTGGTGGGACTTTAATGCCCTGTATATTAAAGAAAATTGTGCCTTTTTTAATTTATCTATGAAAGGAAAAGAACATTGATTTTTTTATTAAACATATTCATCCCAAATAACTATTTAATTTTTGGAGTAATTGTTGTTGAGCCGTGTAGGGAATGTTCCTTTAAAACCTAACAACAAGTAGTTATAGTTACTTGTTCCTCTTCTCAAAAGGTATTTAGAAAGTAGGGAAAGTAACTTACCCGTTGTTTTAAGGATCCAAAAACTGGCTTATTTGAATTACCTTTCCATTATCAGAACTTTCAACTGAGAGTACATTTATTAAATATATAATTTTGAATATTAATTACCAAATTATATAATTTATCCGAAAGACTGCATATCTAAAACAAATATACTGATTCAATTCAATTCAGTTTATTTCTATAGCGCCAATTCACAACATGTCATCTCAAGTCACTTTACAGACACAATTAAACCAGGTCAAAAACTCAGATTGGGTCAAAATTTTCTACCTATGGGAAACCAGCTGATTGCATCAACTCATTGACTCGAAGGCAATCCCTCACACTAAGCATGCTGCGACAGTGGAGAGTAAAAACTCCCTTTTAACAGGAGCAAACCTCCAGCAGAACCAGGCTCAGTGTGAGCGGCCATCTGCCGAGGCTGACTTGGGTTAAAGGGGACAGAAGCAGAGATACAAAAAGAAGCAGAAATACAAAAATCAACTGTCAACCAGCTCCACAGGCGGCCCCATCGAGGAAAATAACCAGCCAGGCAGACGAGGTTGGCACCATCTCCGATGTTAGAGGATGAAAGAGCACACATCTAGTTATTCACAGCAAAAGAAACAGGACTACATTGGAAAACAGGCCAAGCTCCAACATCTATTAACAAAGGCAGCAGCAATGCTGATGATCTTTACCATTTTTTTAGTGCATAGTGTGGCAAGTTAGCCAAGACAATCAATTACAGTATATTTATGTAGATGTGATTATTATGCTTAAAAAGACATTATGTAAGTTTTTACTAATATAGATGATTAAAATACCCTTTACAGCTCAAAATAGTTTGATGAGCAGATTTACAGATTAAAATCTATATTCATTCATCCATAAGCCTTTCGCCTATTTTCCTGAATTTACTTAGATTCAGAAGTTCCCATGCTGTTTTGCGGATATGGCATCAAGTGAGTTTGTGTAAATGCGTCAGACCTCGCAAACAATTGCAGCCTTATATTCAAGATAGATTTTGTGGATACCAAGAAGCAACCACCATCCAGCTCAACCCAGAAAAAATGGCAACTCCAGATGAGGTAAAAAAAAAATATATAAATAAATAAATTAAAAACTAAAACTTGTCAACTAGAGGTATGAGCTACAAGAATCCAGCAGAGAGTGTTACAGTTCTTTCTGCCTTGGCCACAGATGGCAGCATCAGTAGAAACTGTCATGATGGGTTTAAGGTTCTTAGCCCACATGTGCAGAACACAAGATTTGCCGGAATGTTTCACAAAACACAAGATAATGCACTGGGTCTGGAACTGGTCGGGCGCTGAGGTTCACTGAGATGCAACCCATAGATGATGGTTGATTAAGGAGTACGGGAAGATGAGGTTAAGTCTTTGATAATTCGGGATTATACCTGCGACTTGAATCGAGACTACTCTTTGAGAAGAGAACCGTTAAGGTCGAAAGCTGTTTTCAGCTTGAGAGTTCAAGAGCAGCTGCAGCGTCTAACTTCTAACTTTGAATGGCAGACCTTGATCCAGAGTTTCCAGCCCTTCTCACTAGAGCAGCAGGGGAATCCACATAGGAATCTTCAGGTTAGGCTCATCCAGGGCAGATTGGCAGGTTAAGCTCATCAGAGCTTCAGTTTAGAGACAGGTTTTCCTGTGAGGCAAAACAGAGGAGAATTAGAATCTGATCTCTCTTCAGAGACAGCTAAGATTCTTTCAGTTTCAAGGCTCGGGTTGCTAACCAAACTAAAGTCAACACTATGGCGTCGAAGCAAGGACTGGCAGCTGGTTATAAGGGGAAGGTCTCCTGATGAGTCAGATGCGTCTCAGGTTGTGCTGCTGGAAGACTCCACAGCTCCAGGAAGACAGCACGGCGCACTCTGCTGGGAGGAAGGTGGTACAGCTCCAGATCCCCCAACAAAAACTTTATGCACATTAACAGGCTTCACTTGACCAAAGAAAATAACCAAACCAAAAAAAAATTATTACATTTTCAAGCAATTTAACAGAGGTGTTGTACACATTGAGATAAAATTAAACAGGTGTGCTGTTGTTTCGTACCAAAAAGCACACAACACCCCCACCCACCAAAGAAAGACTGACTTCCTGTTTGTATGTAAAAAAAAAAACACACACACACTACGGCAACAGCGACAGGATTTGCTGCAATCCCACATTCATGCGTACTTTGAAAATGAATAGAAAGCCTTTTTTTAGGGTTGCAGTCGCTGAAAGTACCACAACAAATACTTTCTGCCGGCAGATTTTAACAGTTTTAGTTAATGTAGGTGTTTAGAAACTGTTTTGCCACAGTTCATCCAGAATATGTCTTAGTGAAGTAGGAAATAATAATCAGATCTCGTTTTTGTCCTTTACATAAAGTTCATTCTTCTAGCTTTTTAAAACTGTTAGGGTTTACCTCCTTTATATTTATTCAATTTTCATATGCTGACAGCTCTGCAGGAGCGATCAAGATTTGCTGGATTGCTTCTCTGTCTGTCCTAGAAAACTCCTGGAATGGCTCAGCATCAAACAGAAAAATTTTTTATATTTCTGAACTCTAGCCCAGAACCGTCAGATGCCCCAATATCGAGATGCCAGGATGCTTGGACGTACAGCAGGACCTCTCGATGCTACTTGATGCCATCCACCATAGATATAGTAATAGTAATAGCTATATTATGTAAATCAGATGCTCTGATACCTTGAACACATTTGGTTTAAGCGCATTATAAGAAATGGAAATGCATTACTAAGGTGAATTTGAAAAAACATCCAGGCCAGACCTTTGTTGAAGCACCACAACCAATCACAAACCAGTTGTCGAGTTGAAATTGACTTTCATATATCTAGAGTAAGTTGTATTAAGATCATTATAAATTAAATATTGTACAAATTAACCCAAAAGCATATTCTGAAAACACTGCTTTCTTTAAATGTCACAAAAAGATGCTGCCTGGCCAGAAACCAGAAACATCTCTCCCAAAAACCACAGGCAAAAAGTAAAGGCTCACCAGAGCTTTATATTTGAGAATGTTTGAATCAAACTAGCTCCTAGCCCCTTGAAACCTCTCCTAAAATGTCATTTATCATCCTTCTTCACCACATGATGACACTCCTTATCTGTCTTTATTTACTGTGCAATAAATACAAGTTCAACTAAATTTGGCCTCATGAAAAAAATATTGTTTCTTTTTAAACAAAAAATCACATTATATTTTACTATATTAGTTCCCAACTGTATATCTGTTTTTTGCTGCAGTAATTTACATAAGTATACGGAGCACTAGTATTTAATTTAAAGTGTTTTTGTATGTTTTAAAACAAAGCATGACCTAGCACAATCTTGAACAGTCTCTAAGATATTTTGGCATCATTGCAAATAAATATCAACCATGAAATAAAACAAAAGAAAAAACTTTGTTTCAGTATCACACTAGTTATAGATCCTGTATCTAAATCTAATGTCAAAGTGACCACTTCTTACACAAAACAAAATACGCATGCGCTGAGTGGACGCTGGCGCGTTTTGCAGCCGCTGTTCTCCGCTACCCGTTTTTAAGTATTTTTCAACGTTTTTACAGAACTTTGGGCCGTGTACTCACATTCAAGTGAGAGCAAAGACACTTGCCTTCGCTTCTATCATCCTAACTCGACTACCATCCCGTTGTTTTTGTGTCTGACTACTCTCTCTCCTAATGTCATTCTCCTAGGTGATTTCAATATTCATATGGACAATGTAAACCTTTCTCTCACCAGAGACTTTACCTCCTGCCTGGACAGTTCTGTATTTCATCAGTATGTTGATTTTCCCACCCATATAAAAGCACATTCGCTGGACTTGATTTGCTGCTCTGGTTTAATCCCATCTAACTGTTCTGCTGATGATGTCCATATTTCAGATCACTTTCTTTTACCCTTCAACGTTTCCCTGTCTCTCTCCATAATCAAGCCTGTCCGCCAGATTTCCTTCCGCAATATCAGAGATGGCAAAAGTACTCACTTTCCGTACTTGAGTAAAGTACAGACACTTGTGTTAAAAAATACTCTGGTAAAAGTGGAAGTACTGATTAAACTTCTTTACTCAAGTAAAAGTAACGAAGTACAGGCTTGTAAATTTACTTTAAAGTATAAAAGTAAAAGTAGAAACCACTTTTCATACGTTGCCTACATTTTAAATGGATGTCTGCCAAACCTACAGGACTAGATACTCCGTTGTGTTCATTTTTCAATCATCCTCGTGCGTCCATGCTACCTTCTGCGCCGCCACCAAGCTACATAATAATTTGCCTTGATGGTGACGCCCCGGCCAGCGAGCTGGCGTGTGTGTGTGCACGCCAGTCTGTGCGATTCATCTTGTAGTGGTGCTTCAAATGCAGCATTAGATTCCCATCCAATTATAGATTGAATTTGAGGCCATTGATGACGGTATGAAAAATATACCGCGGTAACTCCATTGGAAGTGATTCAAAACTAAAGTAACGAGCCAATTTTTTAAAATGTAAGAGTAGAAAGTACAGATATATTTATTGGCAAAATTGTAAGGAGTAGAAGTAAAAAAGTCGCCATAAAAATAAGTAGTAAAGTCAAGTAAAAATATCCAGAAAAAGAATCTACTTTGAGTACAGTAGCAGTATTTGTGCCGTTGCTTCCCATCTCTAGCATAATATTAAGAACATAAGCTTAGGAGCATTTTATCCTCCCACATTGACAATATCCCAATCCCTGCTCTTTCCTCTCCGGGACCACCTTGTCACCCTCTACAACTCTGGACTTTACCAATATTCTCATTTCCCTTGCCCATCTTAAAACCTGGTCTGTATCCTTTTCCCGCTCTGCCCCTTGGTTTACTCCTTAGTGTCATGTTTGGTTTTAGGTTCCCAAACCCACATGCAGAAACACTCGGAAACGGGAGCAAAAGTTCAAAGGTTTATTGAAACAACACAGTTGAATAAAGAACTGATCCAAGGGTTTATCAGATCCAGGACTGGTCACGACTGAATTCACTGCAAAGGTGGACAGAGTGGTTAGCTGAAGTCCAGGTAATTTGCAGGGTGAGAGGTGCAGGTCTATACCTGATCTGGAATTCGAAAGCAGAGAGGGGATTTCAGGAGGCCCCAGAGGCTGTCTGTACAGGCACGAGGGCTTCAAGCGGAGGCAGAGCTTGGTTTTGAAAGTTTGCGAACAACAGGTTTGAGTTTCCCTTTTCAGATTCTTCAGAGAGCAGGCAGGCAGGTCTTTGACTGCTTCTTGATTCTCCAGAGCTTCTTCAGACGCATCGGACAGACAGATTTCCAACGGGAGGAACTCTTCAAGGTTTCTAGTTTCAGACAGGTAAAACCATACCTGGCAAACACTCTGGCGCCAGAGTGAGACTCTCCACCTCCTTAAGTAGGGACCTCTTGATGAGCAGATGGAAAATGAGGTGTGTTGCAGGTGACAAGAAGGCCTCAGGAAGGGATCCTTGGCCCTCTGGTGGGCAAGCCTCGGATCCCAACCTGAGCTCTGCCTCATGAAAGCCAAAGATCTGCAACTGGAATGCCTCCACAAAAAAACTGGTCTCTCCATACACAAAGAAATGCATAAAACTCATCTACTTCAATATTAAAATTCAATAGCCATTACTAAATCAAATTACTATTCTGACCTTATCTGCTCCAATGATGGAAATTCCAAGTCTCTCTTTTCTATAATGCACAAGATCTTTGACCCCCCCGATACACTGCCTACTCAGGCCTGTAATTCTTTGTTAACCTTCTTTAATTAAAAAATCTGCTCCATTTCACCAGCAATTATACATATGACCGCTTCTTGCCTCCCACTTCCCCTCCGCCCCTTCCCGTAGCCAGTCCATTCTCCTCCTTCTACTACCCACTTCTACTACGAATTTCTGAACTCATTAGAAAATCAAGGCCCTCTACCTGATATAAGGACCCCTCCCCACGGCTCTGGTCAAAACCTGTCTTACTCCCTCCTCCCCTTCATTACTTTTATTAAAACCCAATTCCTCACTCTCCTCTGGTATTGTTCCTTCACTTTTCAAAACTGCATCTGTCTCTCTGATTCTGAAAAAACCTGGTTCTGATCCCGCTAACTTTAATAATCTTCGTCCCATTTCTAATCTTCCCTTTATCTCTAAAATACTTGAAAAAAATTGTGTCTGCTCAACTCCACACCTTTCTTACCCTCAACAGCCTTTACAAGCCTTTCCAGTCTGGTTTTCGACCCTCTCATATTACTGAAACTGCCCTAATAAAAATCACAAACGATCTCCTTATAGCTGCTGACTCTGGACTCCTCTCCATCCCTCATCCTTCTATCATCTCAGTGCGGCCTTTGATACCATTTCTCCCTCCGTTCTCCTCAATAGATTATTCTCTCTTGGCATCTCTCACATCCCTCTTGACTGGTTCCGCTCATATCTCTCCGACCGCACTCAGTTTATTCAGCTCAAATCTTTCACATCACACCCTTCCCCTGTCACTTTTGGTGTTCCTCAAGGCTCAGTTCTTGGCCCCCTCCTCTTCATCACCTACCTTCTTCCCCTTGGCAGTATTTTCCGGAAATTCAACATTCATTTTCACTATTATGCGGATGACACCCAGCTTTATTTATCCAGTAAGCCCACTTCCTCACTCCCCCCCTTGTCCCTTACTAACTGCCTACTTGAAATTAAAGACTAGTCACCTCAAACTTCCTTAAACTTAACAGTGATAAAACAGAACTCCTCCTCGTTGCCACTAAATCCACCCTATCCAAAATCAAAAGCTTCTCACTACCCATTGACAACTCCTTGGTGTCTCCCTCCCCCCAGGTCAAGAGTCTGGGTGTCATCCTCGACTCCTCCCTCTCCTTTCAGTCTGACATAAACAAAATTACCAGGCGGTCTGCATACTTCCACCTTCGCAACATTAACCGTCTCCGTTCCTCCCTCACCACTCATACTGCCTCTGTCCTTATCCATTGCAGCCTCATCATCTCTCGCCTTGATTATTGTAATTCTCTTATTTTCGACCTCCCTCATAAATCTCTCCTCTAAATCAAACCTCTTCAGAACTCAGCTGCCTCGTGTCATCACAAGAACCCCCTCCTTTCATCATATTTCCCCTGTCCTTCACCAACTCCATTGGCTCCCAGTTCAATTCAGAATTCAATTCAAAATCCCTTCTCTATACTTTCAAAGCCATCCATAACCTTGCTCCTCCATATCTCTCGAGACCTCCTTCACATTGCCACCTCCTCCCGCTCCCTTAGATCTTCCTGCCTCCATCCACCTCACTGTACCCCCAGCTGGACTTGTCACCATGGGGAGCAGAGCACTTCAGCCGCTCTGCTCCCCAGCTCACTGGAACTCATTTCCTCCCGACCTCTGCAGTATTGACTCTCTCCCCTTATTCAAAGCCAGACTCAAAACCCATCTGTGTTCAAGCTCGTTTGTCTGTGAACACAATGCTCTTTTCCCTATCCATGATTGTTTTTTATGTTCTTTTATCCTCTGGTTTGGCTTATTTTCATCTCTCTTTTTTATTTATCTTTTTGTTTTGTTTGTAGAAGTGACCTTTAATGTGTCAAAAAAGGCGCCTGCTAAATCCAAATGCATTATTATTATTATTATTATTATTATTATTATTATTATTATTATTATTATTATTATTATTATTAATGTAACTAACTATAATCTAAGAATATAAAATAATAACAAAAAATAAACAGGGAATATTTTCTACAAAATTAATAAGTACACCTTTGTTTTGTGTCTTTCAGGTTGTCATTTACATAAGCCATGTAAGTTTGAAATACTTTAAGTTTCTCAAGTTAATTTCTGTCTTCTCAAAATACTTATTTATTTCATTTATTTTCTACCAGCTCTGTATCAGAGATTTGAATGAAGAAAATATAAATAAGAAAACCTAACCATACAATATAACAATTTTAACAGTTTACCACAATTTGCACTTATCATATATTTATAAAATTGCATAACTATTATAATTCTGTACATGGGGATTTTAGAATGTGCATAGATTGTTACTTTATTATTATTATTTGTTTTTTTTTTATGTTGGCTTTATCTTGTTTGATTACTGACATAATTGTATTTGTGGTTATCTGCCGGTAAAGAAAAATAAGTAAAACGAAAAAAAATTTGTACTCGTGTATACAAAATACAGGTGAAAGGTAATTAACTCGTTGTTAAAAACCCTATCATACAACAGATTGTTTATGGTATTTATTTATTTATTTGCTTTTTGTTAACAATGAAATTTATCTTTGGTCTCATATCATCCAATTTATATTTGACCACCTTTGCATTTTTTCATTTTTATTTGTCTCTTTTTTTATGTCAAACTGTGGTTTCAAAGCTACAAAAACCCAGATCTTCGGGAGTCAGGATGCAACCCCTGGGCATTGGCCTTGGCAAGCAAGCTTACAGCGACTTGGTTTTCCCTTTTGTGGTGGATCCCTGATCACTGACGAGTGGGTGCTGACTGCTGCTAGCTGTGTAAGAAGGTGAGATTTTACTCAGAGCAGCGTTGTTTTTGACAGCCATCTTACATTTAGTTTATAGTTTCCATCTTCAGGACAAAAACTGTTATTAGTTTTAGTCACATGTTAGTCATTACTATGTGTCATAGTATTAGTTGGTTTTAGTCGAATAAACTCAAAAAGGCTTTGTCTAGTTTTAGTCAGTTTTATGTTGAAATTCATAAAACAGTTAACCTTTGCAATTACGAATAACAACCAGATTCTTTAACAGACTGACAGCTCTAGCCTAGATACTACAATTGCTGGAGAAAAAATGCTGCCGTGAAATTCATCACTGCTGTTGGACAGAAAACTGATTTCTAGAATTAAAATAAACTTTTTATGAATTAATGCCCTAGCAGACAGAGAAGCTGATAAGGTTTACAATGAAGGAATGGTTTTAGAAAAAAAAAAGTTCTCCATTGAATAGCAAACACTTCCTGATCTACTATGAATTATGCATTATACACAGATCAATACAATCTCTATTACTCCAAAAAAACAAAAAAATATTTATGTATATATTATTCTTTCCACTTTGGAAAATTTTGCTTTATTTCTAAGAATTGACCCCATACTGCTGATCAGAGTAGATTAAAAGTAGATTTAAATTCATAGGGGTCTGATATAAAAACAAATACACAGAGAGCCTAGATAATTGCCTTACAATGCCATGGCAATCCGGACCAAAATTTAAATTATGCTAACTACAATGTTGACATATTTAAATAAAGATAGAAACAAGAACCGTAAGAGAGAAATATTCCGAAGATCTATGTACCTTTTCATCTGCCAGTGTTTATCAAAAAAGAAACAGTATGCAATGAAATATTTGCTTTTGGTATATAATCTAGGGATTTCTATTGGTAGAAATTAAAGAAGGTTTAACATCCCCTCTTGTGAGCTGGAAGAAATAAAATCTTGATGTCAGACGAAATGATTTTTTACGTTTGGCAGAGGATGACCAATCACATAGTTTATTAAAGGGATAGTTCGGGATTTTTGACATGAATCTGTAAGGCATCCCCATCACCAGTGTCATGCAATCACACTGACTTACCCCTGGCAGCATCCTGTGAGCAGAGTTCTCGTCCAGCTTTGGTCAAGCCGAAAGTAGTCCAGCAGGTTTGCTAGACCCAGCGAAATAAAACGTTTCTCTACCCAAAACATTATGTGTTCAAAAGAGTGATATTTTTGCATCCCAAAAACATTGTAGTGGAAAAAGTCACACGTCGTTATCACTTGGTCCTATTTTCTCTCTGTTCGTATCAGTGCGCGCCGTCATTCTGACAGCGAGCTCAACTTTGAGGAGGGCAGGGAAGTC
>JAGKQL010004663.1:0-13559 GCA_018398635.1 Cyprinodon brontotheroides
CGCCTAAATATCGTCAACAGAAACGACAATCGAATGAGCAGCTCATTGGAAAACAAGTCTGGATTCTTCACTTCTGTTTGGAACAGTTTGGAAGCGGTAATGGCGCACGCAGCGCAGCGTCATCATTTAATTGAATGAGATTCCTTCACTGCAGCTCAATCACAAATAAGTCCGCTGAACTAAGGTATGACAAATACACACGCATTATGTCGCTGACCCGAAGAGGAATTATAAAGACAAACAATTGGAAATGGAGTCAGTTGATCTAAATCAAGTTCTGTTGTAAGCGGTAAAGATGAAAAAAGACGATCAAAATTAACTGCTAAAGCATTACAAAATAAAATTGAAAAGCTTCAAAAGGATCTCAAAGCAAAGGTTCATAAAATTAAAGGAGAAATAAACATTAATAAAAAAGAGCTAATGGAAAATCAAGAGAATTCTTGAAGTCGTTAGTTTCAGCTGTGATGATTTAAAACTGTGCTTGAAAATGCAAATCAGCTGTATGAGTCTGTTATTCCACTGTTTCCTGCTGAAGAACAAGAAAGACAAAACACTTGGTTTTCAAGCTTGTGTAAATATAATTCTGAATTTATACAAGAAGTTGAAAAATGGCTTTTAGGTGCAAAACAACTTAATGCAGCTCAAATGGATGAAGAAGCTGATTTAAATCAGGCTCAACTGTCCAGGGTTGAACCTTGTCTGAATAAAGAACCTAATGCACCTTTTGTTTCTCAGTGTAATGAAAATGCTGATGTTGAGGATGATGTTAAGCCAAGTGACAGTGTTTCTAATGTTGAGAGCAGAAGGTCCAGAGGAAGTCGGTCATCAAGAAATAAGTCCTCTGTTTCTTCTACAACATCAGCTCGTGTTAAAGCAGAAGCAGATATGGCTGCATTAAAGGCACGACACAAACTGTTGAAACAAAAACATGCTTTAGAGGAGCAGGAGGAGCAGCTAAGAAAAAAGAGAGAAGAACTGGATTTGGAGATTGAAATTGCAGCTCCTCAATGGCTAAAGTGCTAAAGTGTTACAGGGCTCTGTCTGTTCTCTCAAGTAACTATGATGCACAGATTGATCTGATGGCATACCAATTCATATTTTGTTACGAAGTAAAAGATCTCAAATGTTGAATGCTGATGGTGATACATTTGTACCAACAGCAGCTGGAACTGACTGTCATGATAAAGCTCCAACCTTTCACTCCTATTCTTATTTGGGTGCACGACCTAAAGACACAAAGCGGTTAAAAACAAAACCAGACACTGTGTTACTGACCAGGTGAAGATAAAACAACACAAGTTGAATTTCCAACAAGACCCAATGTTCTGTCAAACTACAAGCCACAATCATCACATAATCAAAATTCATTGTCAGTGGATGAAAATAAAACAATAAGTGTATTGAAAGGCAGAATGAAATTACAAGCTTGCTTGTAAATCAACAATCTTTATTTTTCTGCCAAAACGAGATATAACCAACATTTGATGGTGATCCGCTCCACTTAAGACATTCATGACAGCGCTTGAACACAGCATTGAAACAAAAGGCTCACACAGCCAAAGATTGTTTATACTCTGGAGCAGTACACCAGAGGTCAGCCTCATGACCTTAGTAAGAAGCTGTATGTTCATATGCCCAGTGATTCTGGATATGCTAAAGCTAAATCTTTACTTCAAGAACATTTTGTTGTTCATTGAAGATAATTGCTGCATATATGAATAAAGTTTTGTCATGGCCTGCTTTGCAAGCAGAAGATGTAAGGCTTTACAAGCATTCAGCTTCTGCTCAGGGAATGCTGCAAATGTAAATGGAAAACAATGGCTGTATGCATGAGTTGGATGTCCCCAGCCAATATGCAAGCAATCATCAAAAAAAAAATGCCCTTTAAACTGCGGACAGATGGAGAAATGATGTGTGTGATTTACAGGAGAAGTTCTAAAAAGAAGTTATAACTTTTAGTGACATTGTTCATTTTGTAGAAAGGCAAGCAAAATTGCCAGTGATCCACTTTTTGGTGATATTCAAGATTCTGCCTGTACCTGTACATGCAGTAAATCTTGCAAAACGCCAGCAGGGATTAAAGATAAAAGGAAGTAGTTTTGCTACTATTAAGCGGAGATCTGCAGAAGAAAGCTGATCTTTGAAATAAAGAAAGGACAAGAAAAGGCTGATATAAAGAGTTGCTTATTTTGTGGAGCTGGGATATTCCTGACACATGCCCTTACTGGGAAGGAGGACACATGCGCGAGTAGCTGGACATTTCTGAAAGAAAAATGGGGTGTAAGCGGCTGTTTATGCACTGGGCACATCAGCAAAGACTGTAAAAGGCGACATCACTGTAAAGTGTGTAGCTTAAGACATCCCACCATGCTTCATGTCTTCTCCAAGGAAAAAGAAACTGGTCCAGTCCATAAGAAGAAGGAAGTGGAGACAACAAGTGGAAGTGCCTCCATCTCTGCTCAATCCAGTGGTCTAACTGGGGCCGGTGAGCATGGCTGTACTCTCTCCATTTTACCAGTCAGAGTGAAGTCTACAAAGAGCCAGAAGACAATAATAACATATGCTTTTTTAGATCCTGGAAGCTCTGCATCATTCTGTACTGAAGAACTAATGAACAGATTATGTGTCACTGGGAGACATACAAGCATCCTTTTACGGACAATGGGTCAAGAAAGGGTGGTTGGAAGCAACATTGTGTCAGATTTGGAGATTGCTGGGCTGAATGAAGACATTTTTTGTGAATTACCTGACTTATTCACACAGAGAAGCATGCCTGTTCATAGCAGCAACATCCCTCACCAAAAAGACCTCGAAAGATGGTCACATCTGAAAGATTTGAAGATAACTGAAATCAATTCAGGAGTTGATTTGCTTATTGGGAACAATGTGCCTAAAGCGCTGGAGCCATGGGATGTCATCCGAAGTCAAAATGGAGGCCCTTATGCAGTTAGGACAATTCTTGGATGGACAGTGAATGGACCTCTCAGAGGAGACTGTGATGTTGACACAAGAGAGCTACAATCAGCTGCCACTGTTAACAGGATATCTGTGTCAAGACTTGAGAACCTATGGCAACAACAACTTAAGGTTGATTTTCCTGAATGTTCTCAAGATGAACAACCTGGATGGTCCAGAGAAGATAATCAGTTCATGGAGCTGGTTAAAGAATCAATTAAGTTGGAAGATGGACATTACACCATTGCTTTACCTCTGAGATGCAAAGATCTGAAAATGCCCAACAATAGGAAAGTGGCGGAACAACGTGTTTTGAATCTCAGAAGGAAGTTTACCAAAAACCATCAATTTCTTTCTGACTACACTAACTTCATGAATGATATCATTTCCAAGGGCTATGCAGAGAGAGTCCCAGTTGAAAATCTTGAACGGTGTGATGGGAGAGTTTGGTATATACCACACCATGGAGTATATCATCCTCACAAGAAAAAGATTAGAGTTGTGTTTGACTGTGGTTCAACATTTCGAGGAAAATCTTTAAACACACAACTCTTACAAGGTCCAAACCTCACCAGTTCATTGGTAGGTGTTATCACCAGATTCAGAAAGGAACCTGTTGTTATCACAGCGGACATTGAGGCCATGTTTCACCAGGTCCGAGTACCACCATCTGACTCTGATCTGTTGAGATTTCTCTGGTGGCCAAATGGAGAGTATGATCAGCCTCTGGTGGAGTACCGAATGGTTGCACATCTTTTTGGAGCTACATCGTCTCCAAATTGTGCATGTTTTGCACTGAGAAGGTGTGCAGAGGACAATCAACAGCTTTTTACACCAAATGTCATAGATGCGGTACTTCACAACTTCTATGTGGATGACTGTTTGGTCTCTGTGAGCACAGAAGAAGAAGCTGTGTCATTATATCAAGAACTTCGTGCTTTGTGCAAGAAAGGCGGATTTCAACTTCTCAAATGGATAAGTAACCGACGCAGTGTTCTTATTGAAATACCACAGCATGAAAGATCCAGTGAGGTGAAGAACCTGGATATGGATAGTGATGATCTTCCTGTGGAGCGTGTTTTGGGAGTTCAGTGGTGTGTACAATCAGACCTGCTGAAATTCAAGATCATCCTCAAAGACAGACCTCTGACAAGACGAGGAGTCTTGTCCATCATAAGTTCCATCTACGATCCTCTTGGATTCCTGGCACCAGTTGTCTTAGTCGCAAAGGGGATTCTACAAGATCTAAGCAGAAGACACATTGGCTGGGATGATCCTTTGCCACATGATGTGGTCCAGAAATGGAAAAACTGGCTGGAAGGACTTCATCAGCTTGAACTGTTTGAAGTTAACAGATGTCTGAAACCACAGGACTTTGGACAAGCCACAAGTTTGCAGCTACATCATTTCAGCGATGCAAGTGAGAATGGATATGGAACAGTGAGCTACCTGTTGCAGTATAATGCTGATGAACAAGTGCATTGTGCATTTGTAATGGGTAAAGCCCGTGTAGCTCCACTGAAACCCATTACCATCCCTCGCATGGAGTTGACTGCTGCAGTTGTTGCAAGCCGGATGGATAAGCTGTTGAAGAAGGAGTTAAGGACAAAACTACAAGACTCAGTATTCTGGACTGATAGTACTTCAGTTTTAAAGTACATCAAGAATGAAAGATTGAGGTTTAAGACCTTTGTAACAAATCGAGTTGGAGAGATACTCAGTTTGTCAAATCCCTTACAGTGGAGGTACGTTGCTACCAGTATTAATCCAGCAGATTTGGCATCCAGAGGAACAAGTGTGGAGGCTTTTTTGAAAGCTGATACCTGGGTGTCTGGACCAAAATTTCTTCATGACCCTGAATGGAAATGGCCTGCAAATCCTGAGGACATAAGTCATTTTGCTCTGGAGGATCCAGAAGATCCAGAGGTCAAGACAATGGTTTCTGTTAATGTGACATGCACTGATGAACAAGTGGATCCAATTATGGACCTCATTCATTCCTTTTCCTCTTGGGACAAACTGAAAACAATAGTTGGGTGGCTACTCAGGTTTAAACAATTGCTGTCCAAACTGGCTCAAAAAAGAGCACAACTGAAGTTGGACCTTGCAGACTCAAAACTTGATGATGTTAAATTCCAAGAAAGATTGAAGAAAGAAATGAGCTCATACAAGAAAAATGTTGCTTTGGGAGCCTTAACAGTGGAAGAGTTTGGGAAAGCTGAGAGTGCTATCATCTGCTATTGTCAAAGAAAGCGATATCCAGAGGAAATGACAAGTTTACAGAAACATGAAGGTGTGAGAAAACAAGCCAGCTCTATAAGCTTGATCCTATTCTTGAAAGGTGGTTTACTGAGGTTGGTGGGCGGCTAAGCAAAGCAGCCATGCCTGCTGAAGCTAAACGCAGTCATGGCAAAGATCTTCACATCTCCAAATTTTTACTGCACCATATACATCATCAGACAGGCCATGGTGGGCGTAATCATATACTTTCGTGAACTGCGTCAAAGAGGTATTCGGATCCCAGGTGCCAGCATTTGCAATCAGAAAAAGAAACTCTATCAAAATGCATGACATGTCGGCGTCTCCATGCTGCCAAGGGAGCCAAGGATGGCAGACCTTCCACGGAGCAGGTGCATCCAGACAAACCCCCATTTACTTGTGTGGGTGTGGACTGTTTTGGTCCCTTTGAAATAAAAGCGTGGAAGGAGCCTGCTGAAGCGATATGGAGTTATCTTCACCTGCATGGCAATAAGAGCAGTTCACCTTGAGATGTTATCATCATTGGATACTGATTCCTTCATCAATGGTCTTGAAGATTTATTGCTAGACGTGGTCAAGTGCAGGAGCTGCGTTCTGACAGGAACTAACTCACAGGAGCTGAGCGGAGTTAAGAAAAGTGAAAGATGGAATCAAACTGCAATCAGTAACACTCTCCTTCCAGAAGGAATAAAATGGTCCTTCAATCCCCTACTGGATCACACCATGGAGGTGCCCAGGAAAAGAAGTCTTATCAAGTCTGTTCGGAAGGGTGTTAAATTCTGTGTTGAGAACACAGACTCTTGATGAAAAAAGTCTTCGAACAATTTTTCTGTGAAGTTGAGGCTATCATCAATAGTGGAATATAACCAAGGCCTCTACTGATGTCCACGACCTAGAAGCACTAACTCCAAATCATCTTCTTCTCTTAAAGACCATGCCTTCATTGCCACCAGGGTGTTTTCAAGAATGATGTCTCTTCGATGGAACAGGTGCAATATATGGCGGATCTCTTCTGTAGGCGTTGGTTAAAGGAATACTTACCTCCAACTACAAGGCGGCAGAAGTGGCAAGGGTAGGAACCCGGAACTTTCTTCCGGGGGACGTGGGTCCTCATGCGTGGATGACTCTGCTCCGCGTAACTCTTGGTTAATGGGTAGAGTTGGCGGGGCATTTGTTCCTGATAAAGGGGACTTGTGTGCGGTCGGTTAGCATCAAGACAAAGGCGAACTTCCTGGAAAGACCCATTACCAAGTTAGCTTTCGGGAGGGAGACACCATGAGACATTTAATAATCAATCTTTTAACAATTTTGTAGATTACTTAGTCTAAGATAGATTAGAAGATGTGATACTGAGCAATTTATGATTATCTGTTTTCTAGGCTTGTCTCTTACAGTATTAACATTCAGATAATTATCTTTTGTAATAGTGGGGCGAATGTAAGAGCCATATGATCAAAATAAGAAATTACTAATGTGACAGCAGCACACGGCTTTGACACCTGGGTGGTGGGTGTGTCTAAGGTGAGCGTGAGTGTCACAAAGGTATGAATGGGGGTCATTCTGGCTGAATTTATGAATGAGGCTGAGATGCCCGGTGGTGGTCGTAATTTCTGTTGACCGTGCTATATTGTAAACTTCTATTTTTGGCATCATAGAATGGTTTAGCCTGGTCAGTGTGTGTCAGTAGATGTAAAGTCTGGAATATGGCGGCCAAATGGAATAAATGATGATTGCAATACAAAAGCGGCTTGGAGTGTTTTGGTAGCGTCTGACGAATGATAAAATCACCAGCGTTAACCCAGATGCGGCTCTCTACAACACCTCTGGTCAGCCGCCTAAATACCGTCAGATAGCGTTCCTCAGCATAACATGGGGGGAACGCTATCTGATGGGCTTCTAAACCCCGTCAGATAACGTTCCCCTCTTCTTAACATGGGGTAACGGAATCTGATGCGGTGCAAATATCATCAGGCTGCATTACCTTTACTCATGGGTTTGAAGTTGTTTAACAGGGTGTTCAGATCTGGTGAGTCTGAAATTAATAACTGGGGATGTCTAATCCAAGAATTTATCTTTTAACCCCTTTTATCTTTCCTTTTTTTTTATCCCTGAATGCAACTTTTACTTTTAAATCTCGGTAAATAATTATGACACAACACAAAAAAATTTAAATATATGGGTTAAATATTAGTAAAAACTTAAATAATGATTTGGGAAAAAAAGATAAAAGAGAAAATATTGAAAATATTTTTTTCTTTAAAGTGTCTCAGTACACTTACAGTACTTCAGATGACTTCACAGACTCAAAATAACAATAATTCAAAAAATTATGTTCTATAAATTTCTTCCCCTTAACCAGTCCAGATAGTAACCTATCTGAGCTCAGATTTAATAAACTTTTGCAGGCCTGGTTGTTGCTTGGGTTTGTTGGGACCAGAAAACAGAAAAAGGCCGCTTCACTTGTTGAACAAGCAGAAAATAAAATGCATGTGCTTACTCACAAAATCCTTTTGGAATAGGTACGAGATCTAATGGTGGTCAAGCCAGGTCCATGCCAAACTGAAACTCTTCAACTTGGTTGCAGTTAGCTTCACACTCGAGAGATGGAAGTACACCTTGGAGAAACTGCGACAGGTCTATCCACAGCAGAAGAGTCTAGAGAATTCCTCCTGGTTCACTGTGCATTAGAAGTGGCTATTTAGTTCCATAAATGAAGTTAAGAGCTTATATATTTAGCATATATAGCTGCTATTAACTCACGGCAAAATGCTAATATGCTAACTAGCGATTAGCATCATACATTTTATGCACTTTCACATTCCATCTAAGCACAAAAATCATCATATATCGAGTACTCACTCATCAAAGGGTAAACAGTCCAAAAACAGGAACGTAGACTCTGCATCCACGGCTAATTTTTGATTATTCTCACCTTGATTATTCTCACCTTAACTCTGATGAACAGCCTCCTCCTGCAAACCCAGTAACCGAGTGCCATTACCTAGATCCCGCCCTCAATACAACTGATTGGATATTCAGTTTACATCATCCAATGTGATAAGAGAAATTACAAGATTGACAATTTAACAAGTCAGGTTGTAAACAAGATTCTAGGCAAACAAACTTAAGGCAACATTAACATTAGTATTCAACAAATAAATTGACAAAAAAAACCCTGTTTGGATTGAAACTACTTATGAACACTTTTTAATAATTGATTAAATTTTATTTATTGTTATTTTAAACAGATTTTAAATGAAGGATCCAGTCCAGGTAGACCGCGTCCTTAAAAGACGCAGCCTTAAATTTGAACGGAGCCCTGGACTTATGATTTTGATGATTTCTGTAAAGAGTCTGTCATCCAGGTCATGGTCAGGCTTAAAAGGTTCAGTTTAGGCAACTTGCTGTGAGGTTTTCTAGAAGACAAGGTGGCTCTGATCCCTCCTACTGGATTGACCATGGAGGTCACCCTGGGGGTGTTAATGGTCGTCAGGTTGTTCTGACAGGTCGTTAACTCCTTCATCAGTTTCAGTCATATTCCGCATTCAAGTGTGAGTCAAGTGAGGGCAGGTGAGAGGTGAATCTTCTGGGTATTGTTCCTGAAAGTGCTTTTTAAGTAGGAGAAAGGTCAAGTCTAACACCACTTCCTCTGTTAAGAGATGTTTTTTCCCGGTTTACAAAGTTGGCGTCCTTAACCCCTCCCCCAAACCATATTTCTTCCTTGGCCAGAATGTGGATGTTGCTGTCCTCAAACAGGTGTCCTTTAGCCGTCAGGTGTAGGTGAATAACCTGAGTCCTGTCCTGAGGAGTTGGCCCTCCTCTGAAGAGCCATGCGCCTGTGTAAGAGTTGCTTGGTCGCTCAGTGTAAAGGTCTGTGCACTCTTCACTACACTGAATGGTGTAAATCACTTTTTCCCGGTGTCTTGTCTTTGGGGTGAACCAGTTTCTGTCTCAGGGTGTTGCTAGGTTCGAATGGCACAGTTTTCAGAGACTGATGATCAGATTCTAGGTACTTTAGTTGCCTTTCACCAAATACATTTTTAATCTTGTTTGAGTAATTTCTTGGATGCCTAATCTTTACTTGATTTAAAATTTAAAGTATTGCTACTCATGAGTTCGATTTTTTGGTGCTTTACTCTGTTCAGCTTTCAGCTCTTGTGGAGCAGCTCCTGTGTGTGCGCCATCTGGTGGAGGAATAACGTATTTCAGATAAAACTTGGATTTCTGAATTTTTGTTGGTTTCACCTGTTTCAGATAGTTGCTATTAACGTTTTTATTTTGACTTTAGATAAATTAAAATGAATATTGAGATGATTACAGAAGCTAGCACTGACCTAAAACAAGCATCAGATCTCAGCGCTTTTATCTGTTATCAATTACTGGGCTCTGCAGTTCTCTTTTTAGGTGAATGGGGTTTAATTAATGGGGTTAAAGTAATCTGGGCAGAAGTGATTCTAATTCAGCAGAAGTCTCCTGACTAGAAAACATTATATAGGGAAAGGCCTTTTACCATTTAGTTGGTTATTTAAGCTCAGTTGTCTTGTTTAAAGGACAAACAACACTGCTGCTCAGTGATTAAACGCAGACACTGCCTTTTCACATTCACTTTTAAACAACAAACTCTAGACAGAGTTGGAACCTTTTGCATTCAAGCTGTTTGTCACCTTCTGCCGACCCTAAATAACTGTTTATTACTCTCATGGATGAAATTAACAGAGAAACTTTAAATCAAACAAACTAAAAATGTAAATACAGCAAAGGGGGGGTGTAATATAGAACTAGGACTCATTCTATAGAGTGCTGTTAGAATAAGACTTTATTGTATTAGTTTAATGTAAAATTTTAAAAACACCAATAAGGTCTGACTTTACAGAGGAAACTAATCTGTATGATCATGACCAGTTTCGCTGTTGGTAACACTTTACAATAACCATCATACAAATAACCTATGAATGGTAAAGGGACCATCTATTAGGGACCATCCCTAGTGCCATTAGACTGCTGAATGTTGTATAAAATGGGGTTTATAAAAAGCGCTGAATAGTGCAAACTAAATTATACACCAGTCTTACATTTGATCACCATGTTTACATTTGAGCACTGCTGCACTTTACAAAATGAAAATGTCTTGAGATGTACTGAAATAAATTTCTTTTGCATACACATGTGTAAAAAATGACAGTCTGTCTAATCTAGTAATGATTAACAGTTTATTCATGTTTGATTACCAATTATAAACTGAATCTAAGTCATTTATAAAATGTAAATTGATCATTATTAATTGTTGAAGGGAAATTCGACATTGCCCTGTCATGTTGGTTTGGCCTAACTAACATTAGTGGACATTAGACCTGAACCCTACCTTTTTTAGATTTAATTTCACCTGTCATGTTGGACTTACGCTACCCTAACATTAGTGTTCATGAGGGAAATCCTTTGTGTTATCGGACTACTGACGCTTCGACCTACAACAGCTTCAGTTTCTATGTCACCTGCTCTCAGAAGGTCAGGAGCCGCGTCTATCACCTCCTGAAATGTGTAAGGGTGATCCTGTGCAGTGTCAGGCTTTTCTCACTCAATGTGAATTTCATTTCAAGCTTCAGCCTTTGGTGAACCCTTCATATAAGTCCAAGGTAGCCAATGTTACTTTGCTTCTAGCCGGTAAAGCAAAGCTGTGGGAAACTTCTGAATAGTAGAACAACCCTAGTTTATGTCACTTCTACAGTGCCTTTTCACTGTAACTAAGAGTTTTTTAGCCTAGTTCTTCACAGGAGAGAAGCTTCAATGACTTGGATAGGGAGATAGATATGTGCTGGAGTATATTATAGAACTTCAACTGTTATCTTCCGAGAGTTCCTGGAATGAGAAAGCCCTCATTGACATGTTTATTAGTGGGCTTAAGGAGAAGATAACAGATTAACTTTCCAACTGTCACGACCCTCAGAGTCTGAAACAACTAGAAGACCTAGCCACCCCATGTCTCTTCAAACGTTGCAGAGAACTGTTGCAATATTTTACCTGTAGATTATGAATATATGATTAACTATAACTGGAGTTTTATTTAATTATTTAGATTATTCAAAATCGAGGGTAAAATCAATTAAATATTCTTAGTTAAATACTTATAACTATAACCTGTTTACTCTAAGGGGTTTTAGGCCTCTAAAACTCCAGGTGTATTCTGGACCAGCTGTTACAATCCAGATATTCCCATCAATTTAGTGATCTATCAGCAGAGCTATTAATTACCAACTAAAGAAATATTTGTCTCTGTCCATGAGTGATAAACCATTCGCTGTACAAAGCACAAATGACTGCAAGTTAAAACAAACAATGTCTTTATTTATGTTTTGTTTAATAATCTAATAATGAAAAGTACATAGGTAGGTCTGGCTTAAAATGATGAAACAGAAATAGTGTACAAAATATATTTCATTTATACATTCTTTTAAAATCAAAAATAGATATCATTATTCTAATTTAAAACCCAATAAGCCAAGAGCATCTAAAAACTACATCTAGGTAAGGTGCAACAGCAGCAATCTATAATACCCCAAAAATGACATTAAAGCAGTGGCGTCAAAACTTCACACATTTGTAACTTAAGTAGAAGTATACTGCAGTTTAAAAACACTCTGGTAAAAGGTATCAACTTGACCTCTTTACTCAAGTAAAAGTGAAAAAGTATGTGCTCCAAAAACTACCGTTCAAAAGTTTGGGGTCACATTGAAATGTCCTTATTTTTAAAGGAAAAGCACTGTACTTTTCAATGAAGATAACTTTAAACTAGTCCTAACTTTAAAGAAATACACTCTATACATTGCTAATGTGGTAAATGACTATTCTAGCTGCAAATGTGTGGTTTTCGGTGCAATATCTACATTGGTGTATAGAGGCCCATTTCCAGCCACTATCACTTCAGTGTTCTAATGGTACAATGTGTTTGCTCATTGGCTCAGAAGGCTAATTGATGATTAGAAAACCCTTGTGCAATCATGTTCACACATCTGAAAACAGTTTAGCTCGTTACAGAAGCTACAAAACTGACCTTCCTTTGAGCAGATTGAGTTTCTGGAGCATCACACTTGTGGGGTTAATAAAATGCTCAAAAATGCTCATAGGTGTCCAGATATTTTGGAACTTGCTGAAGGGCAGACAGGCAGACTCTTGGTGGGTCCAGGGGGGTAGCGGAGCAGACTGAATCAGATTTTCTAGTGGAGGGCTTGAACTGATCAGGTGAATGTTTCCCCATGCACAGAGAGAGACGAATAATTCCTTCCAATGGTAGAAGGGCCAGCCTTATCCAGAGGATCTTGGGGGTATTCCTGCCAGAGAACACAAAGGAGACAAAAGGTAAAATGCTTAGACTCAAAGAGACAGACTCAGAAGATTAGATTCAGCTAATCTCACCAGGGAGGGGCCTTCCAGGCCAACAGAGAACAAGGGCACCATCCAGTGGATGGATAAAGAAACTAAAAAGCAAAAAGAAACACAAAGCAACCCCCCACAAACAGGAACCCTAACAGATGTTTTTACCAGAAAAAATTGGTCTGTTTGTTTGGTTGGTAAATTTGAACAATTGAAAGGTTTGAAGTCAAATTTCTACACACACGCACGCACGCACACACAACACACACACACAGCCACAGTTTCCAGGAAGAGGGTGGTCTTTATTCAGCAGCAGCTCCTCCAGCAGAGCATGATCAGTGGTCAGACCAGTGAGAGCTACAATGATGGAAACATCTCTTCATTATCTGCTCTGTAAGTAAAGAACCTGCCTATGATTACTTAAAGCAATCGACTATTGGGATGAAAGATTAAAAAAAAAACTGAATTTAAACATTTGTTGGTTTCTTGCTTTAGAGGAAAATCTATAAAATACATAAATCTTTATTTTCCTGCAAACATCACAGTTTTTTTGTGTGCTATCATTGAACATACCAACTTTCTTGCTGCTAAAGTGTCATTCCAGGTTTAAAATGTTTGCAAATAATTGTTTGTTTGTTTGCTGCAATTAAATGTCATACCTTTGGGACTGTTATGGTCTGATGGAAAATGATATAGGATATTTTCATATAACAAATATCATATATAACCAATAAATGTGACTCTTTTCAGTTCTGACTTCACTGGTTTGCCTCATAACTGATGCAGGTTGGTTCATTTCTACCAGAATTAAAACTCTTCAGACAGAATAAAGGATTTTAATATTACATTTGGAGAATAAACATTAGAAAACTTTTATTCCTCCCAGCTGCTCTGACTGTGAGTCCCAGCAGATCTCAGTTCTTTAAGTTTGACTCTGTGTCTCTGAGCTGTGAGGAGAACAACAGCTCTGCTGGATG
>JAGKQL010004664.1:0-10572 GCA_018398635.1 Cyprinodon brontotheroides
ACAGAACTTATCATGTAACTGTCTGCTGTGCGGCTTTCCACTGCTTGATGAGATAATTGAAGCATGAAAAATCCGTATAGAGGATGTCAAACTCTTAATGGGCCGAACAGCATGGACACTATGAGCACAGCACTCCGTGTCATACAGATTAGAAAGATTGTATCACTAGAAAGACGATTGCCTCATTTTTAAACTTTTATCAGTTTTCCAATTTAATGACCTGTTTAGGGATAATAAGACTAGCTAACTGTCTGTCTCAGCGTATTTAGTTTTTAACATTTTGCCATTTAATTATTCCTCCATGAATAAGCTTTTCAACAGCTCATAAGTACTTTAATGCATGATTTATTAAGGCAAATCCAGGATGGCAATTATCTTTAATTCGAAATTATCAAGCATGCACCATGTTATCTTAAAACCTTGAAATGGAATCCTGCAAAATAAGAGAGCTTTGTGCATTAGCAGAAAACCCTTTTTTACTCTTAAACATGGCATATTTGTCATCAAGGCTTCTCATCAAAGGATTAAAAAATATAATTCATTAAAGGTGCAATGTGCAAGTTTAAATGTTAAGTAATATTTCTTTTCCTATTCATGCCCTTACAATTGCCCTACATGTACAGTATACTGTAGTTACCTTTCCTCTATTAGTTGCCTCACAGACAAGAGAGATTGATTGAGGTTGTAGGTGTTGGTGGGTAGTAACTGAATAACAGTTTTATTGTACGTTAACTGTCACTTTTACTTGATTAATATTCTTATGAAGTTTTACCTGCTTGAGTACCATTTCTGGCTAGTCTGCCCACTGTAACATTTTCGTTACGAGCTAGCCTCAGGTGAATGTACATTGAATAGGGTACCATTTTAGGAAATATTTTTTAATTCTTACTTGTCATTTATTGAATGACTACAATATTTCGGTCGTCTACCAACCTCTGGGTGTCATACACTGCATGCCTGGTTAACCCTCCACTCTCCTCCATGCATAAAAACAAAAAATGACACAAATGGAGGGATCATCACACATTGAAATATGGCAACAAAGCTAAATGGGCTTGAATTTCTTATAACCAAAGAAGACTTTTTATATTTTCTCTTTGTTTCATGTTTTGGAAATCTGACTGATGTAGCACTTTTCATTTTTGTACAAAAAACTGTGTTTTATTATACACTCTCTGCATTTATGTCCCCGCTCAAACGCCCTCTGTTTTTAAATGGTACCAAATAAGGGAAACATTCTGAAAAAGCAATAAAGTATAAAGCAGAAAATATATAGCTAACTGATCCGTGTTATGTTGCAATTAACGACAATAGAATAATGCAAACCTAAAATGTTTGACTTTACAAATTACATGAGCATTTAATAAGTACGTTTAAAATAATGAACAGATCATCAAGAATTTCCAATGTATGTTGACTTTACAGATACAATGGTCTCAAACGTGAAAGTAAAGAAAAAATAAAAGAAAAAAAAACACATGGGGCTTTAAGCTCTAAGTCTCCCAGATAAACATCTTTTGTCCTCATCCTACTTCTTCCTTCCACAGACTTTACGACTTGTTACAAAGCAGCATTTGCTCCCAGGGTCAACGATAGCAGGTGTTAAATCACAGCATCACAGAGGACACCTTGTATGGCATCTCCCAGATTCTGCCAGCTGTGACAAAATGGCACAATTTGATGCTCTTAGAATGAGAGGTTGGCTTGACAAAAGCTAAAGGGCTTACATGCACATTCACTTGGCAGGCAGTCTACACATGGAAGAGCACACACCGCAGCAGATGCACTGTGAAAGAAAGTGATGGTGACACCAAACACCAACAGCAGATCATGCTTACTTTGTTACTTTTTGCAGCTGCTTTTAACATGTCAATTTTTTAGCCAACTTATTTAATGAACTGACCCTAACTTTATTTGTTAGGATTTTGGTAAAATTAACTTGAACTGTTTTATCCTTCAAAATTTTTCTGTCTCTCTAACAATGTACGTCCTCTCAATTTCTCCTCCCCTCCTTCTCCAGGTGCGATGGACAAAGACAGCAGGCAGTGCTTCAGACAAGTTTCAAGAAACATCCATTTACAACGAGACACTGCGAATCGACAACATCCAGCGGGTGCAGGGGGGCCGCTACTACTGCAAGGCCGACAATGGGGTGGGGGTGGCTGCCATCAAGTCCATCCGCGTAGATGTGCAGTGTAAGTGGGCAGGGAGAAAAGAGGAAAAGAGGACCTTCCTTCCACTTTTAGACCACAGCAGACTCACTGCAGCTATTCCCACATTAGAGAAGGCCAAGATGGGATGACATGGAAAGATAGTAGCAGGAAAGATGAAAGAATGATTGGATGGATGATAAGATTACAGGTGGGAATGGTTTCCAAGAGTATCTGATAAATTACGGTTGTAGGATGAAAAACATGCTGGAAGGATTAAGGTTGGGAAAGCTGGGTAGTAAAATTTTGCTAAATCAGAAAATGCTGTGAAACAATAATATTCTACATAATAAAAACTGTATCTTTTTTATTATTTTTTTTTTTATATTACTTTATGTTGTCTTTTAAACTATAGTAATCCGTTATAAATTTTCTCTTTTATTGGAAACACTACACTTTCTATTTCAAAACAAAATTTAAATTTATCCAAATTACTTTAAAAATAAAGCTAAAAGAAATAGGCTGTAAAAAACACAAAAACATTTTCTTTCTTTTCCTTTAAAAACTAAAATATTTACAGAATGGAAGATGCTTAAAGACCCAGTACTCATATGAAAATATAAATATAGAATTATAGTTTTATAGTTGAATAACTAGTATTTCTGAAAACTGCTTGAAAACTTCTGAAAACTATGAATATTAAAATAGAAAACCATATTTGTCAGATACTCTTGGGAAAAAGTGAAGCCTGTGGGACCTAAAGTGATTTTTTTTACAGTTAGTCCAGGTGGCACGGGCTCCCTAACACAATGTTTCTTGTTTAATTCTCAGTAGTAAGGGGATAACCATTTTTTTTGTCCATGGCTTGGAGCCAGACTAAGAGTCAGACCTTATCACAGCCAAATTTAAAATGCAAATCTGAAATCAAACGACAATTATAAGACTACTTCCACTTTTCAACCCCTCTCTGACCCATTGTTTAATTCTATCACCTCTCTTGGCTCTGAGACAAAACAATTCTAGATCGTATTGCAAATCCCTGTTTTCAGAACAATAGGAAATAACTAGAGAGTAACCTCCTAGTAAAAGTTTTTACTTGAAAGTTTAAAATGAAACTACTGAGATTTAGAACCCCCTGTCATGATGCACATGGCTCTTTTTAAGCTCAATAAGTCAAGGATCATCATCATCGCTGCTCTGTCATTTAATGAAAAAGAAACTCACCTTCGTATAACCTTTTCTGTTATAGCTCTTTAGCAACAAATCCTATTAATTTTGCATTACCTAGCATTTGACAGCTAAAAAGCAGCATTGTGTTATAGGGGTCCTGTGCTGCTGCTTGTTTCACTGCCCCACTGTTCCAGTGAGTCATGGGTCAGGTCATGGTCAAATGTTGTTCAACACAGTACTTCACTCATCCACATTATTCCTTTTTTTAAACCCTAAGTTCGTTACATATTAATCTGTTTTTATTTTCTCCCTTTACCAATTAAATCACAAAAACACTGGATTTATAGACTTATAGAAAAAATGTTTTACTGAGGGTGTTGCAAAATGTAACACCAATTATGCACTTTTTGCATGAAAGCATTTTCATGGCTTTGAGTAAAATAGAATGCTGTTTCCTAAAGCAGCTAACCATTCCAAGCATGCACCACAGGAATCGCACACACATACACATACACATACATGTTTGTGCCAGGCTTGTCCCTTTGAGATTCATCATTTAGCCTTGACCCTGCCTCAGCCTCTTAACAAGGCTCTCCCTCCCTTATTACTCCAACCCTCCTTTCTGCTGGTAATGTTAGTCCTCTCCAGGAGTTGGCTCTGTCCTTGCTGGGGATCTGGTAATTGCAGGGGGCACGGGTAGTAAACAGGTTGCACTGTGAGTGTAGTTGTGACAGGAGCTTTGTAAATCTAACCAGCTCTGACGGTCAATGCTTGTTCAAACCCCTGCCCCCCCGATGCGTAGACCCCGTGGTAATCATCCAGGCTCGCTTCACTGAGCATCTTTAGGTCCAGGGCAATGTAACAATTAGCCCAGGTTACCAGAGAAACACAGAAAGAGTAAGGGAGCTGAAATGGGAGGGCAATACAGATCAGAAAGTAATTAAAACTGATAATAGAAGAAATAATCTTTATTTTATTATGGTGGGGAAATTCAGATGTCACTGAAAAAGCAATAAAAACATATATACAAAACTATAAAATATGAAAAGCAACAAAAATAAATAAACTTTGCAGGTATTAAACAATGAATATTCAACAGTATGAAACATCGGCAAAATTAGCTTATTAAATTTTAAAACGATCTTTATTTCTCTTCTCATACTTTTAATATTTTACAGTTTTTATATCCTCCTAATCAATTAATAAACGTCAATGATTCATGTTACTTTGCATCCAGTTAAAACTGTACCTACTCAGAATCTCTCTACTAAATCTTTTTTTTTTATTACCTGAAAGTGTACTTGCTTGTGAAAACCCATTAACCCATTGAAAGCCCCAAGATTAGTTATACCAGGGTAACAGGACTCATCTTCCACTTAGTAATATTCCCTGGGAATTCACCAGTGTTGTGTTTCTGTTATTTTGTAAGCATGAAAAAAAAAAACAACCTGCAGTACATCTTGAGTCCAGCAGGCAGCAGTAATACGAATAACAGTCATAACAGTGTTTAGTCTTTAGAAGTGGCTATTATTATCATTTCTGTTTTTTCCCCCATTTTTTCCAGCTGACAAATAATAGTATATGACTAGCTTTAAAGTTATACAGTTAATTATTTCCTTCCATTTCTAACGTATATCGCTTGATATCAAATTTAAAATAATGATTTGACCTTTTTACATTTTAACCAACCTTCCTCTAGCTAGGCTTGAGTTGTTGTGTTGAATCTGCATATTAATTTACAGAAAAAGATTGACTAACACTCTTATTTTCTTTTATTTTAATGGTAAGTTAAATCTGTAATATCTACTGCACAATAATAAAATATTTTTTGTCAACATTACATATCGTAAAGAAAATGCACTTTTACAGTCAGTGCTCAGTTTGGTCATTAGTGGTGCAATAACAATTTTCTTTCTGAACTGCAGTGAAGCAGTTTAGAATTTATACCTACATTAACTAAGGATATCAAAATGTTCTGGAAAAAAATATTAAATGTAATAGTCTGCTATTAGCAGACCAATGCTTGAAGTGTTATATTTACTTAACCACTTGAAACAAAGGTATGGAACCCCTGAGAAGCTGGTGGGGTGAGGCAGTTCTTAATGGGGATTCTCAGAGCTATACCAGGTAGGCTTACCTAGCAAAGCAGCCAGACTGAGCTGTCAACTGAGATTTACGCTCCATCGAAGTACAGTATGATTAAAAGTAGGATCATAATCTTGATAAACTGTCTACAAAATTGATTTATGTGTTTTTCGTTGCTTAAAAAGATCTTCAAATTAGTTTTTGTGACAGACCAACTGAATGGCCGACATAACAGCTGCAGTTAGAGGAGAGATCTAACTAATCAGCCTGACTAAGCAAGCAGCTAGATAGGCCTGCAGCACAGAGCTCTGATTTATAAGTAGGCTAATTCTTGATAAATTGACACAGAGGAAGAATGGAGATTTACTTTTTTGCTTAAAAACATCATAAAACTAAGGCCAAGGAATCTTTAATTATCTTACTGTACCCCGCTTGAGGGAACAAAGCCCTGGCCAGCCAGCCCTACTTACATTATGTACACAGCATATCAGTCTGGAAAGTAGTGAGTAGACGATGATTGCAAAGTCAGGACTAACAGAGTCAGTGAAATCTGTTCAGAAACAATCAAATAGTAACGGATGTTGTGCAATAATATCCTTTTTACAAAGCAACCAGTTGTTGAAAAGCAACAATATAGACAGCTCATTCAGACATTAGAATGGGGATTCATAAAAAATTATGCATTGCAATTACAATCTCATAAATAGTGGTTACAGAAAAACGCTGTTACATTATGGGCCCACCTCCCAAACTGTGATTGGGAGGTGAGCCAGAGTTAGACCAGAGTTTTGAGCTTACCAGACTGACTTACACCCCTTGTAAGTAAATCTGGCCAGGCCTCCGGTAAAGTGAAATTACCCAGCTAAATATGTATGGAAGGCCTACACTGGCTTTGAAAAGCCCCAGGCTTTTTGAAAGGCAAGGGAAAAGGAGCTCAATGTTGCCAAAAAAAAATTTTTTTTTCATTTATTATTATAACAACAGCTTGCATTTAACTCTAACTGTGAAGAACATACGTAACATGAAATATCTAAGTCTTTCTACAATACTGCTAGAAAACTTTAAGACCCTTCATTCTGTCCCTCTTTCCCTTATAAAACATTGTAAGTGATGGGAGAGAAAATCAGGTCCATGTTTTCAACGCTTAGCTGTGTTTCTTTACCAAACACAGTTGGAGTTTGCTGTAGTTCAGTTCCATGACATTAGAATTTATCTTTGTTTTTATATGATCACAATGATGCAATTAGCTGCATAATGCATAAACGCAGACGTCATGTGCAAATACCATCTCTTTGTCTATGCATCATGCAGCCTAATTGCATGAAGCACTTGTACTTGTGCATGTTTTGTGTTAAGATTATTGCAGCAATGAAAGACTGACAGCTATGCTTAACTTGACAGTTTTTTCTCACAAGAGCTACAGTACATAACGTTTATCCAAAATTTATTTATTTATTTATTTTCAATTTTTTTTAACTTTTATGAACCTTTGCATCATTTTAATATCAAAGTTAAATTGCATGAATTTCAAAATGCTTTCTTCAGAATTGCTTTGACAAAGCTCCTATAATACACAATGCCATTGGGAACCTATAGTAGACATTATTTTGTATGATTTTGTGCAAGTAATGGCTGATTATACTATAGAGTGGATCAGCTTAAGAAAAAGCAGAACAAAACTTTGTAGTAAAGTGCACAAACAAAAAATATCACTAAAGGTGAATTAAATTAATGAAAGTTATACCCCATAGCAGTGCTGGGGAGCTTCCTTGCATTTTTATAGACTAGGATGAGATGCTGCGTTAGAGAAATAAATTTCCAAAATCAATGAACAGGTAAGCCAGGCTGCCACAGATTTTGTTTGTTGAACTTGTCAAAAACTATACAGTGCTACTGTTTCTAATGTCAGGCGCCATCCATATCATCCATATCATAGCAATTATCCAACAATAATAGTATCTACTCTTAGGCAGTGTTATCAGAAAAGTTTATCTGTCAAATGAAGCTTTACTAAACTTGAGTTGCTGGATGCCTAAACATGAAATATAAATTGGTAACATGATCCATTGTATGTTTAATTCTCTAAGAAATATTTGATCATTTGGGGTTCTAAAACAACAGTACTGAGGCTTCTCCCTCTTAAAAACATTAATTTATCCATAATTATACATTAAAAAAAGAAAACAATGACATGGTAGTAAACTCATACCGGTCAGATGTAGCTGAAAAACTGGATTCCACATCCTTCATCTATTATACACATCTCATACTAGAGGTACATAAAAAGCGAGTCCCATACATTAAAAACCATTGCTTTTTGATAATCTGAATACTGATAATCTGAATACACATGCAGTTGTACTGAAATACACAAGGCTAAAAGCATATAATGCTATTACTATTCTGAAGTGTTAGGAGTGAGATGTTCTGTAGGAGAGACTTGGAGAAAAAGTGAGAAATGAAATGCTAGAGAGAGCTTACTGAAGATACAGGGTGATGTAAAGGTTTTACTGACCGACTTAAGAATATTACTCAATATAACATGATGCTGACAACTTTCTCCTGATTCATTTTATTTTTATGTACAGTACAGTACTGTATATATATTTCATGATTTTTATTTCTACTTATTTTTGTTTTTTACAAAATACATTGAGGATTACCACACTGTCTTTACTCAGGAATCGCTTGAGCATAAGTATATTTTTTTAAGTTTTAGTGTAAATATTCTTACCACAAGCTCTTCCACACAATACAGACTTCAAAACTGTCTTTGCTGATGATTTTGTCTAAACACATCACCCACTCATCAGCCATTATCACAGAACACCCTGTGTGTAACAACGACCAATGACCTTGGCACTCTAACCACTGAGACAGGGGACATTGAGCGGGTTTAACTTTTGAGTAGCCTCTACCGATGGGATGGACTTGGTTCAGAAACCCAAACCAATGATCCATGGTTTAGATCATAAAATCAAAGGGTTCATATCTATAAAAGTAAAAATGCTTATGGGGTTGTCACGCTGGATTTAGCATCATAAAAGTTGCAAGTAGGCAGATACCGATGGTTGGGCTAAGGTGCATGTTTTAAATGGGAATACTGAATCTTATTTATTCCTAACACTTTCTTTTTAACTTCATTGTAAATTTTATTCAGAACAGTTTATTGTTTTAAAGCTTTTGCCTTTTGTTCAATATTATTTTACATCCAGCAGGTCTTTTTTTATTTGAATGATTATTTGAAATAACTGTGAGTACCAGCTAAGCCTTTAATTAAGTTAAGATTCTGATTTAGCACTTATCAAATTAATTCACCAAAATGGGATATCTAAAATAAGTTGCAGACTTGGGGTTTGAACTATAGTGGTAGTTTTTCTAGACAATTACACAATAATCAAGCTTCAGCTTAATTTTAGCACTGAATAATCGCCAATCAAAAACCAGAATAAGAAAAAAAACACAGAAATTAAGAGTTCGAGATAGTAAGCAATGATGAAATTTGAAGCCACAGATGATGTTTCCCTAAGGAAACCGTAGTAAATATATATGGTAGCATGCCATTGTGAGGGCAATTCAGAGCAGGGCAAGTGGGTCCCAGAGCAAAACAAAAGCTAACAAAGCTCGGAAAAGGAGTGTTTTACTTTTTGCCAATAATGATTTTTTGTAGCAGCTTCTGGCTTTGCAAAGAAAAAGAAGATCAGGCTTATAACTGGTCAGATTTTTGTTGGCCAAAGTAAATAGGCCTGTGGCTGTCGACTCAGGGAAGGCATAGGAATTTCTCCTGGATGATCCTAGGATCTTCTTTGGCTTGCTCTGGAACACAGGCAGTGGCCTCATTTGGAATTCATTGACTCTGAGGCAATAGGGACTTCAAGTGATGATCAGTTCATACAGACTCAAGGTTAAATAAGATTTTAAGCCAGGAAGATACACTACCTACAGCTTACCTTTTGTTTCCAAAACACATGGAGCTCTCAGCTAAGATGAGGAGACATCTAAAAGAAAGTGTATGATGAACTCTGTTCCTTTTTTAACCTATGGTGTGTGATACAAGGCATGCTGAGAGATCTATTTACAGTTTATCTGGAGTAAAGGCTTAACACCCAACACCCTAACATCTTAGATTATCCACTTATAGCTTTGACATATTTGGGCTTAGACTACAAAACTGCTGCAAGAAATAAAAATGGTACATCGCCTTATTTAGCAGTACCGCAACCGATACTGCAACCGATAGTGCAATGTTAACAATATTTAGAGAAAACTAAATATGTTAAAAAATCTTAGCTAAACAGAATATAAAGATACCGACACAGCACCTGGAGATAATAAATTAAGCTCCTAAATACCCTCTATGACTCTGTTGTGGGATCAGCCATCTTCTATGGAGCTGTCTGTTGGACCAGACAACTCCATAGAAGATGGAGCTGTCTGGTCCAAATTGCATCTGGGTGCCAAAATGTTTAAGATGCTTACATAAGATAAGCCAAGTCATCATTTTTTTTACCAATCCTTTAAACCGTACAGTAAATCTAAGAAAGCTAGACTTCTCTAAAAAGTTTCAGAAGGTATTGATAATAAATAAACACTCACCTAACCAGTGACAGTGGTGACCATGTAAGTGAACAGTGGATAAAACAGCAAATCTTCAAACACATAGAAAATGGTGTGTACTTTTGCAGTTCTTACCCCAACTTTCTACAAGAACAAATTGAAGGGATGTCTGGTGTGGCATTTACAGACTGTGGCTTTTTTTAACTGTCTCAGCAGTCATACAAGTAGCACAGAATTATGTTTTTGATCGTGGAATGTACTCACTCTTACATCTTTACACCAGTAACACCAGGGCAGATGGCATTTAGCTCTCTCCCCACCAGCCAAAAAGAAGAGCCTTTGGTCACAGTGCAGTCTTTGTGCTTAGCAACATGTGAGATCCAGTTAAAGCGAGATACATTGGCAGTGACAGTGCTGAAGGTAGATGGGGAAAAGCTCAGGTTTGCAGAAAAAGAAAAAAATGCAGTAGAAAGTAAGACAAACAGAAAGGCAGAGGCAGGTAGTTTAAAAGAAGCTTTGACCTTTTAGTGGGATTGAGGTTGGAGCCATAGGGTGAGTCGTTAGGTCACTGGTCTGCTTTCTGAGTCAAAAAGTGTAGCAAAAGCTCACA
>JAGKQL010004665.1:0-13295 GCA_018398635.1 Cyprinodon brontotheroides
GGGAGACTGGAGAAAACCACAGAGCTGCTTCAGCCACCCACCATCTTTCAGGGCTGTTGCCGCTCAGGTCCAGTTCTTTTCAGATGGGAGTGGGTTGGACTTGTGAGCTGAGCCCAGAGAAGCACAGCTGATCTCTGAGAACCTGCATCTCCTCAATCTGAATAAAGAATAAAAATATGTGTTGAAGCAAATGGAGAGACAGGTTAAAACTAAAAATAATCAAAAAAAATAATGAATAAAAATGTAGAAAATAATTTGACTGAACCTAAAGTCCCAGAAAAATGATCAAGTTAAAGTAGTAAAACAAGCAGAAGCAGAACATGTTCTAATGACGTGTGAAGGTCCAGATCAAGGTGTGTTTATTAGTCTCCTCCAGGAGAAATCAGTGTTGTGGACAAAGAGCAGAGCTGCAACACAATCCAGAACCACAGAACAACACAAGCAGCATCAACTGCAAGAAGAAAGAGATGAGAAAAGTGCCTCAGAGGAAAAAGTCTTCAAACTCATCCCAGCATTGGATGTGTTAGACTTGACTCACACACAGCAGCTAATGTAACACAAATCTGATCTTTTTCATCGCCTGAACTGCCCGGTTCTGATTTGTTCCCCTAAAATAAGACCCGATCCGAGCCACGCCTATATGTGAACTAAATGGGATTCAGTATCAAAGCAAATGACTGAAAAAAGCTCAACAAGTTGATAAAGAAGGTTCGGCTCTGTTCTAGGAACTCCTATGGAACCTCTGGAGATGATTTCACAAAGAAGATCATGAACAACAGTGAGCATCCTCTGCAGAGGATTAATGAACAACAAAGTGTCTTCAGTCAGAGGCTTCTCCAGATCTGGTGGAAGACAGACCACTACAGGAGATCCTTCCTGCCTGCAGTATCAACACCTACAACAACTGGTTAAAATGAAACCCTATGAGTTACTGCAGCATTTCATTTCCCTTCTGGATTAATGAAGTATTTTATGAATTGAATTGAATCTATGGAGGAAGATAAAAAACAGCAGAACCAACAATGCAGGTGATCTGAAGGCTGCTATCAAAAGCAAGCTGGACTTCCATTGGACCTCATCAGAACCACAGGCTGATCTCCTCCAATACTTGCCGCATCGATGCAGTCATTCATGCAAAACTGAAGACCCGCTACTGAGAGCACAAAGCGAACAGCACTTTCAGCAACCTGACATTTCTGCTTCAAATCTCCCTTTCTCCTGATCTGAGGTCATGCGTTACTCTGCAGAAAATAATGAGTCAGCTCATCTCCATCATCAGATTGATTCTAGCAAAGTGTAAAACCAGAGGATCAGGTTAACAGGAGGTGGACTTGGGTAGCTGTCTGTACACTGCCTCATCACATACTGACTACACTTCTCTGCTCAATGTTATCACAACCACAACAATAAACACTTGGACTGTAAAACCCCATTAGTAGTACTGCAGTCATCCATTAGAACCCATGACATCACTGTCTCTAGATCAGTTTATAGAACTTCTGACCAGTTTTTTTATTCTATCTGATCCTCTGATGGATCACAGCATGAACTGGATCAGCTCAATTAAACAGTCACCAGCAACATCTGTGCTTCATTAACATCACGAAGGACACAAGCAGATTAGAAACAAAAGCAAATTATTCTGGGTCACCGAGACAAGTTGAGCAATTCAGATGAAGCGATTGAATTACCTTCAGCATTTTAAAAAACTATAACACCTAGACACACCTAACCTGGACCAGATTATTCTAATCTACTTTTCTAGGATAATTAAAACCAGGTCTGTAATTTGTGAAAAATTATTCAAAACTACAAGTAGTTTACAATGAATCTAGAACCTTAGACGTCTTCCTGGGTAGAAGGAGCTTTGATTAGTTTTTTAATAGGTCAGGAATGATGCGGTTTGTGGTTTCCATGTGCTCCCTTACGGCACTAAGTTCCCACTATGGTGATTTTCCTGAGGTGGCCCTCAGGCTATCTTGTTTTCCTGTGTGTTCAGCTAAGGATCTTCTGTAGCCCTTTAAGTTCCCCCTCTAGCGGCCAAACAGCAGCTGCCGGTAGTCATGTTTGAACAGCGAAGCAGCTTCACTCTAACTCTCAAGTTCATCCAGCAACAAAGAAAACAAAACACACAGCCCAACAGCTTCTCCTTCAAACTCTACTGTGTCCTGCTAACCTGCAGACTGGATATTAAACTTCTCCTTACAACAAGTCTGAAGACTAACTCACTTCACACCAGCTACCTCCCTCCTCTCCTTATCTCCTCATCCAAACTCTCTCAACTTCTGCTGTTCTTTCAATAAAATACTGTAAAGTGTTTTAACAAAATCAAACTGTGCACCTGGAGAATAAGTGCACCACATTTTACAGTAATGGATATTTGAAAATAACAGCAACATCAAGAGATGTGCAGAATGACAGCAACAGGTGTTAACTGACTAAGGTTTCTATCATTACATTTGATTTTTATTTGTTCCTGCTTCCAGTGGTTGGAACCTCTATTCTACTCTGGATTCTCATCAGTCTTTGTTCTTTGCAATAAAAAATAAATAAATAAACAAACAGTTTGAAAACTTGATGCATTCATTTTTTCCTGCTGTGTGTGTCAACTGTCACAGTTGCTAAGCAACAGAGCATCTGTGATAAAACCGCCGAGAAGGGGTGAACTCCTGTTTGAATTCAGCCAAACTCTTCGGTCTCCTTATTTTCAAAGACCTAGGATCCAGTCTAGGTAGACGCGTCCTTGGAGGATACAGCCCATGAATTGGAACAGAGCCAGAGACTCATCAAAGAAACCGTCTGAAAATAAAAAGCCTGTTGAGTTTAGTTTGACATAGTTTGGATGAAGTGTTGCTGTCTAACTGCTACTTTCAGCTTCATTATACCTTAATGCTGATCATTGTAATGAGCAACAATTCATTATAATGACGTCAATATGAGCCCATATTTCTATTAGGAACGCCATCACTACACACACAATGTGATCTACAATTAATGTTTAAAACAATTCAGGACGTCACAATAAAACAACCCTAGAAGCCATGGAGCACAGAGTCTACTGGAAGTTGCAACTATTATTAATGTAATAATTCTAGTTCCCATTACTGTCTAAATGAATCCTAAGTTGAACCAGACTAATGCAGACCACTACATATGTGAGACAGATTTCCTCATCACAAATAAGAGCTATGCTGATTAATGGAAATGTTTTTGTATCTATCAAAGCAAATGTATCCACAGATGGGGCCATTATAGCAATACTAGTGCAGTCAAAGCTCTGATTACATTTGGAAATCAGATCCTGGCTTCAATTTGCTATTTGATGTGTAACTACAAAGGTCCAATATCAGGGATATTCTATATCTGAGCATTATCTCGATCGGTCACTCATTCAACTGACCGTATGGTTTCCCGATTCATCTTTTCAGATATAATTCAGAACATATTGGAAAAAAATTACAAACCACTTTGAACTAAAGTAAAAGATCAACTTTTTATTATATTGTCCAATTTGGACGGATCACAAACAAAGAAATAAAACTTTGTAAACCAAAGTAGTAAAACAAATGTAAATATAAATTAAAAAATATAAATATAAATATAAAATGTTTTAGATAAAAATATAAAAGCGTTCATTTATTAAACCTCATCATTCAGCTGTCAGGACTTCCTGAAGTGTCTCCAAGATGGCGGGTTGAACTCGTAACCTGTCCTGATCAGCGACAAGGAAAACTCCACAAAACTCGATAAAGAAATTCAATTCTTAGATCAAAATGATATATAATGCGTGGAGTTAGATCAAAAAAGAGAACGGGGGTGCTGAAAATCCCAACTGGCCGGGACTGAAGGACAAGGTTGGTAACTAAGCTAACACAATTTATAGCAAGGACCCTAACAAGGAGAGTGAGCTAACGACTGCTAAGGCTATCCAGAATCTATGCAACAATATCAAAGAAATGCAAAATGACATCATCGCTATGAAAAATGACATCATGCAAGACCTGAGCAGCTTTAAGAGTGAAATAAACAAGAAACTGGAGGAGGTTAGCTCGGACATCTGTAACCAAGCTGCTAGGCTAATGGAAGCGGAGCAACGAGTGAATTAACTGGAGACGGTGAATATAGACTTGAGAGATTCTCTCTCTTACTGCCTCAAACAGCAAAAAACTCTCCAGGATAAAGTTACTGATTTAGAAGGAAGATCCAGACGTAATAATATCCGCATTTATGGCATTAAAGAAGAAGCTGAAGGCAACGCCATGCAAACGTTCATTGAAAACTTTCCTGAAAGAGCAGCTCTCCATCAACCAAGATTTGCAGATTCAACGAGCTCATCGTTCACTGGGACCGAGGCCGCGAGATGCAGCAATTTCAAGATCCATACTCGTCAACTTTCACAGATATGACACGAAAGAAAAAGTCCTTAAAGCAGCGTGGGGGAAGAAGATATTTTATGAAGGTAAACTGATCTCATTTGTGCAGGACTTACCGACCAAGATAAATAATAAGCTTAAGGAATACAAAAACATCAAGAAGATTCTCAAAAAGGGGAAAATACGGTTCCAAACACCTTACCCGGCAAAGATGAGGATTCACTGGGATGACGGACCACACCTGTACGCGAGTGCTTCGGAAGCAGCGGCCGACATGAGGAAGAGGGGATACAAGGTTGACATGCCGCAATCTTCCACCGCAAATGAAGAACCAGCGATTACCCAGGACCCAAACTGGAATAAAGCCGGCACCTCGCTCTCCGAGAATTTCAGCGAGAGCAAGTATAGAAAAGCCTTCCTGAGGTAGATCCTGAACTCTTATGTAAGTAAGAAAATATTATAGAGGATCTGAACCCCATGAGGTAATAATATTGTCCTGATCAGGAATAATGGAGAAATGACTCTTAAGCTCAAAGGTGAAAGGACTCTGGCTTTGGCAGAGAAGGAGCCCCTAGACAGAATAGGGTTGTTGCTCCTACAATGTATGAAGAAAGGATGTATGATGTTGGGGCCTAGTGAAGACCTGATGATGGAAGTCATCCTGTTTGTGTTATGTTCTTTAAATCTCTGTTCCTTGTGTTCATACTGTCGACATGTACAAACTAGTATACAGGTATGATTAACGGTGATATCAGAGCAGCTTCATGGAATGTTAATGGTCTCAACAACCCTGTTAAGAGAAGCAGAGTAATGTCTAAGATAAAAAGGGAGAAAATTCAGATACTATTTCTTCAGGAAACTCACTTATCCCCAAAAGAGCATGAGAAACTACAAAAATTTGGATTCAGGAATGTTTTTTACAGTTCTTTTAAGACAACTCATAAAAGAGGAGTCGCGGTGTTAATACATAATTCTTTACATTTTGAACTTATAAAGCAAATACGTGATATTGGTACTAGGAACTTGTCAGACCACTCACCAGTATACTTAACACTTAACCTGGATATAAGACCCAAAAAAAACACATGGAGGTTAAACACAAGCTTGCTAAATAATAAAAATGTTATAAAAGAAATAAAAACAGAAATAAAATATTTTCTAGAACTCAATGACAACGTAGAGGTCAACCCTAATATTTTATTGGACACACTGAAGGCAGTTATAAGAGGCAAGTTTATATCATTAAGTTCTGCTATGAAGAAAGAGAAGGAAAAAGAACTAAATAAATTGGAAACCAAGTTAAAAGACATGGAGAACTTGCAAATCAAAAATAAACTTGATTATATTAATGCACAAATCCAAGAGACAAGGAGTAAAATTTTGGATATACATAAAAGAGAGGAAGAAAAAAAATTACAAATTCCTAAAACAATCATTTTATTAAGCTGAGCCAAAGGCAACAAAACTACTAGCAAGAAAAGTTCACAAAAAGCAAATGATGCACTCAATTCGCTCCATAATTGACCCACAGACAGGAATAGCAGAAAACAGCTTGGATGGTATTGATAAAGCTTTTCAAACATATTATAGAGAACTGTATGCGCAACAAGATCAAAGTAAAATAGAGGATGTCAAGGCATTCCTCAACTCATTGGACTTGCCAAGAATTGGAAAATGTCAGAACAAAAGTTTAACTGAACACATCACTGAAAAGGAACTGAAAATGGCAATAAAAAATTATTAAAAAATAATAAATCACCCGGTACTGACGGTCTTCCAGGCAAATCGTATAAGACATTTGAAGAAGAACTATCCCCTGTTTTACTAAAATCATTAAACTGGACATTAGGAAAAATGACTACACCACCATCATGGTCTGAAGCAATTATAACAGTAATACCAAAAGAAGGAAAAAACAAAAATGTATGCAGTTCATATAGACCGATCTCGATCCTTAACCAAGATTACAAACTATATGCATCTATCTTATCCAATAGGCTAAAAGCGTTTGTCCCTGATCTGGTTGACGGGGACCAAACCGGGTTTGTCTCTGGCCGACAAACTAAGGATAATATCAGACGCTCACTTCACATAATTCATAATATTCAAACAAATAATCATTCAGCAGTAATAGCGAGCTTAGACTCGGAAAAGGCTTTTGATTGTGTGAATTGGGAGTACTTATTTCTAGTTTTGGAACGATTCGGCTTTTCACATATCAATCAACATTATCAAAACTTTATACACGTCACCCACACCTAGAATCAAGATAAACGGCCGCTTGACAGACACAATAAAGCTGGAGAGATCCATTCGACAAGGCTGCCCGCTCTCTCCAACTCTTTTTGCACTTTATATAGAACCTCTCGCCCAGGCAATTAGGGAGAGCAATGATATTCATGGCATAGTAATAAATTCAAGAGAACATAAAATAGCACCGTATGCTGATGACATCCTCCTATATCTCGCGAACCCAGAGCAGTCCATTCTGGCCATCCTAAAGGTACTAGACATATTTGGCAGCTACTCGGGATACAGACTTAATATGGATAAAACACAGATTATGTGTTTTAACTACTACCCATCGGATGAGCTTAAAGATAAAATCCCTACTGACTGGTCTAAGAAAACAATCAAATACTTGGGTATATGGTTGACATACCTTTTAAACGACCTGTACAAAAAAAACTTTGAAACTGTAAATAGGAGAATTAAACAAGACCTCACGCAGTGGTCAGGATCTATATTTGATTTTAACTCAAGAATTGAGGTGGTTAAGATGTCAGTATTACCTAGGTTATTATACTTATTCATTTCTTTGCCTATTAGAATCCCTCACTCTCAGTTTTGTGAGTTGGACAAATTGATATCTCGCTTTATTTGGAAGGGACAAAAACCCAGGATTACAGTGGGCACTGGTTGGAGGAATATGGACACTTCACTCACGCGCCGCGTGTTTTCACATATTGTGTGAAAAAACATGTGACTACAATAGCCACTAGGTGGCAGTCAGAGTCTTTTGGCGCCCCATGAGTCAGGATTGGATAGCTCAATTAGCAAACTGGGATGGATATTACGTGTTCCGGGCTGTTAGTGTAGAGGGTAGGGTGAGTGGTCTGCAGTTCTGAAGGTTAAGGGTTTGATCCCAGCTATGGGCCGAATGGTTTTCAATTTTTAAATCGCATTTTATTACATTAGACCATAGGGATTATCATTCTACATTTTTATCTTACTGTATATACAGGTCTATTATATTCCATGCCTTATAGCCACATTGTTTTACGGATATTTTTATAATTCTATTTACCCTATTCCATATTATATGTGTCATGGTCTGGCGGTGTTTTGTGAATGAGAGATGGTTGGCGGCTCGGCTCATGTGCGATGAAGCAGCAGATATGCAGCAGATGTGGAATTACTGCTTGGTGAGTTTAAGACTTTTATTATCTGCTGGGGAGTTTGGTCGCGTGATGGGTAGCAATGCGTTTCCAAAGCGTGGTAAAGCAAGTTTCAGACTAGAGGTCTGAGGCGGGGAGTGAGATTTTACTCCTGTCCCATCCCTCTCGATTCAGAATGACTCCTGCTGCTCCACCACTCCCATTCTTGTTTTTTGAGCTTGGGAGAAAAGACTCCCGCGCCGGAAGCAGTGATGGTTTTACGGAGTGCCGTGTAGTTTTGACTTCGCATTATAGTAGCCAGGCTTCGGGAAAAAAAAAATACAAAATAGCTGTGGCAGCGCCAGTACTGGATTTTTTCTTTCTATTTAATTTTATTTTTGGCATCAATCCTAGTTTTTTTTTTTTGTTATTATTGGTTTTACATACAGTTTGGTTTATCATTTTAGGGTTTAATCCTGTACCGTCCCAATTCCGTGATCGTTACTAATACTGACTCCCATCCCACAATACTTCACTGTCTTTTTTTTAAATTTTTGACAATATGATCATAAGACTGGTAAAACTTATGAATTATTTTTAAAATGATAATTGCTTTAATAATTTGGTGGTCAGCAAATGTCGGTTGGTAATTGAGCCAGACCTTAGTCCAGTAGGATGTTTTGCACAAAATGTGGCCCAGTATGCAGGGCGGTTAGGAGGATGTGGGGCCCCTGGGCTGGAGCGCCTTCGTGGGGATGGGGGCCCCCTGCTGAGTGTAAAAAAAAAAAAAAAAAAAAAAAATTATATATATATATATCACTTTCACTCTCTTGAAACTTTGGCAAAAACATAAACCTTACTAAGAAAAGTGCTAATTCTGTTGGAAAGAAATAACATTTCCATGAATAAAAACAATCAAGGTTATAATCAGGGGGTCCTTTTGCATCGTAAATGTAAGGTTCTTTTTTAAAAGTTTTTTTTATTATTTTTATTGTTAATTTAATGATTATATGCTGGCCCATTGCCTATAAAATCAGTTGTCCTTGGATAGGAGATAATCATTTCAACTTGATTAAAAAAACAAAAAGTAATAATTGAATTGAATAATATCTTTACCAAATGAAAGAGTACATTTTAATATGTATTTAAAACTACAAACAGTGAGTTTTGAACAATATTAACCATTATTTTGTGATTGCTCAAAATGTGTCCCACATATTTGTCACCACCGTCAGATATTTATAAAAAGCAATAAAATCAGGCAACTAAAAGGTCAACTACATTCCTGAGGACCCCATTTTCAAATCTTCAGCTCTACTGGATGCCTTAAGGTCACTCAAGCTCCTGTAGGTTTGCTATTTTCTCTTAAACTTGTTCATATTTTTGGACACTGCTAATGTCACAACCATAACATGTCAACACCGTCTCTTTTGTATAAAAAATATTAGATTAGATTATGACATAAATGTTTACTTTTTAAGAAGAGGTCTAAAGTAGCTAGCAACAGAGGGGAAACAAGATGGCTAATGTGAACAACTCATGCATATCATGTGAAAGAGTAGGATTTTGTCACCACCGTCAGACGTCACCACCGTCAGATTTTCTGTCTGACGGTGGTGACGGTGGTGACAAAAAACTACAAATGGTTCTCAACGGAGGCTAGAAAATAATTGTTGATCTGTAATGTTTCATTAACCTCTTTTATATTTTTATTTATGTAATTCTGCCTAGATTTCTTCACATCTAAAAATGGTTCTCAACGGAGGCTGGAAAATAATTGTTATCTGTAATGTTTCATTAACCTCTTTTATATTTTTATTTATGTAATTCCGCCTAGATTTCTTCCATATTGTATAACCCTAGGGGATGGGGTGTGCCTTCCCTGTCTCTCAATTCACTATTATGCCATGTTCATTTGGTTTACATCATTGGGGATGCACATAGTGCACCTACTACCTACCTATATAGCACATAGTATACAATATTCCTTGTAACCTTTGGCAGGGCAACATTTAACCAAATCTAACATTTACTGTAATTCCCCCCAATTTCATAGTCATTACACTCAACTTTGACTTTATGTATTTTAGGAAGTTATGGCTAGGAAGCAGCTATCTGTGGAGGAAAGAAGGAAAAGAAACAGGGAATATCAAAAGAAGTGTAGAGAGAAAAAACATAGTGATGAAGAGTTAAAGGAGGAATACCTCAGAACAGAAAGGCAAAGATGGAAGAAGAGGGTGAAGGAAGGGAAGATAAAAAATATCAATGATTTGAATGAAAGGGAAAAGAGAAGTCAGAGAAAGGCTTGGAAACGTAAACAAAAAGTATCAAGAGAACGTAAGAGAAACGGCTCAGATCGCCCAGAAACTTCCCCAGACAGTCCAGTGGATCAGGCCATACAAGAGCCAGCTCGGAGTAGACAGGCTGTAGCAGGAGAAAGGGAAAGAAAGAAAACAAGAGCAAGATACTTGAGAGAGATGAAAGCTATGAGAAATAAACTTAAAGAGGTAACAAAGGAGAGGAACAGAATGAAAAAGCGTTGGGTACGAGAACAAGCTTGGAATAAAAAAACACAAGACTCACCAAGAAATAAAACAGAGCAGCTGCTGTGGGGAAGCCAACTCAAAAACGCCTCCATCAAGAAAACTCTGCTATTCCACAACGCACTCATTCATGAATTGAAACAAAACAATTCTGCTCACAAGAACAAGAACCTGACTCTGTCAGGCAAGGTTCTGTAAAAATATCGGCTAATTCACCAGACAAGGCAATTTGGCATAACATATAACACACTGCGGAAGAGGAGGCCTACTGACAAAAAGCCTACATATATTCAAGCAATTACTCAGAAGGTTCAAAATTTCTACCATAATGCAGCACGAATGACAACTGACAAACAGGACACAATCACATGCAAGAAAATAAAGCATCAGAGAATGATTCTGACTGATACACTGTTGAACCTCCACAAGGAGTTCACCAAGAAAGAACCAAGAGTGAAGCTCAGTTATTCATCCTTCTGTACCTTACGTCCATTCTATGTCACAGCACCAAGACCATCAGATCGTAAGACATGCCAATGTCAGTACCATGAGAATGCTAAGCTGATGCTTGAAGTCCTAAGAGAAAATGGCGTCGTCAAGTCTGGCAAACTGGAGGATAGTTTTGAACTTGTCTGCTGTTCACAGACAAGCGAGGCATGTCTTCTGCGCTCCTGCACCCGGTGTCTCCACAAACATACACTTCCCACACCACAGCAAGACCAGACCAATGTTGAATGGCAGCAATGGGAACGAGTTCAGGATCAAACAGCAGATAGGCTCCACTTCAACACAAGACTTGTAAGACACAGTGGCACGCTGGGAGAGCTTCTTCAACAATATGAAGACAAACTGAAGACAGAAACAACAACACACGTGTGCTTAGTTCAGAACCAGACCAGAGAGTACAGGAGCATGATTGAGAAGTGCAATGTTAGCACAGTAATTGTGCATGTGGACTTTTCTGAAGCGTGGAAATGCAAGTATAGTTCTGAGGTACAGTCATGCCATTTTGGTCAGAACCTCCCACAGCTCAACCTGCACACTGGCATATACTATACAAAAGAACAGAAGACAGGCTTTTGCACAGTATCAGAATCCAAGCGACAAGATGCGTCTGCCATTTGGACTCACATGGAACCAGTCCTGACTGACATTCGTTTAAAGTTTCCAAAAGTTGATACTATTCACTTTTGGTCAGATGGCCCCAGCAAGCAATACAAGAACAAGAATAACTTTTCTCTCCTCTGCAGTGTCCCTCCAACTCTAGGTTTCAAGAAAACAACCTGGAACTTCTTCCCCACCTCACATGGGAAGGGAGCCCCTGACGGCATTGGAGGAACTGTTAAAAGGACAGCAGACAACCTTATACTGCGCGGGAATGACATTGTGAATGGGAATATCTTCCATGAGATGGTTGGCAAAAGCCTCTGTAGCACTAAGCTCTATGTCATTACTGAAGCTGATATGCATCCATATGATGCACTCCTTTCTCAACCACTAAAACCTGTACCTGCAACAAGAAAACTCCATCAGGTCACACCGACATACCAAAACGACTCTGAGATCTATTGCAGATCACTGTCCTGTTTCTGCAGTGAGCCACAGATGTGTAAGTGTTTCAGCCCAACAATATTCCAGTTGACTGCCAACACACCCGGGGTACAGGTTGAAGATGATGGTCCTATACCAATGCAAAAGATTTGACCATGTTCTGGTCAAACTTATGGAACCATCATCACCAGGTCGTGTAAGCAGGACGAGGGAGATATACAACCTGTCTACTGAAGTCATGGACTTCATAGAGGAGAAACATATACAGCATATACTTCCTGATAAAGATACATGAGGGGTGAAGTGATGTAAAACAGCCAGGGAATACTCACAGGAGTTCACAAATTATTATTATTATTTTTCTGCCAGATGTGTTTTGTGGTATTTACACAGAATGCTTTCTGTATTTTGAAACATTTCATTTTATGGAAAAGGGACTGTAAAACATAGTTATTCATTTATCTGTTCTTCACATCCAATATAAAATGTGTAGTCTAGTTTACAGAAGAATATGATCTATATTAATTTATGAGTGGGGGGCACTACATGACAGTTTAATAGGAGGTCAGTGATGATTAATGATTTTATTGCTACAGGTAATGATTTATTTTTCACATATTATTAAGTGGTACTTTTATTAATGATAGCCTGTTGCTAATTGAACATGTTTCTTATTGAATGTTTGCCATATTGCTCACAGTTGTTATTTGTTATCTGTGCTTGATATGGGGATGGGGTACTTTTAATAATATTGATATTTCTTAATTGTACCTTATATTCCTTTAAAAATATTTGTCACAGTGCTCATGATTGTTATTTTTTGGACCAAATAGTTAAATAAAGTTATTAAGCAAGAAACCATTGACTTGAATTGTATACAGTTTGGAATTGTATGTTGAAATGAGGCCACTGTCACCACCGTCAGAGGGCTTTTTATTTGTTTTAAATGAATATGCTTGCAATATGTTTCTTCAGTGCTGTTCTCTCATTAAAGTAATAGTCTCTTTTAATACAAAAATATGTTTGTTAAATAAAAAAACATGACCTTTTCTATTTAGGCTTAAAGTAAACGTTATCTGATGTTAGATATTTTAGAGGACTACACATGATACAGTTAAAAAAAATTAACAAAAATGATTATTCAACATTTAACAGCATAAATGTGTGCTAACAATGCCAGATAAAGATTTAAAAACTCTAAATACTTATTAGACCAAATAAATAAAAAATAATTAGCTTTTTATTGTGTCTGATGGTGTTGACAAAAACAAAGTAATAACTGGAAAAATGCCTATTTTATGAAAGAAATACAAAATGAGGAGGTTGCACCTGTACACTGCTGAACAGCCAAGACCTTGGTCTATAACAATATACCTTCAGATTTTGTAATCCAACTAACTTTTTATTTTCAAAATTAAAACCTGTTTTATCCAAATTCCCAAGAATCAGTG
>JAGKQL010004666.1:0-13533 GCA_018398635.1 Cyprinodon brontotheroides
CGGCAGACCAAACCAGATGAAAGTGCGCATTCAGCGTCTGCTCTGCCGATAATGCAAGCGTAGAAGAAGAAATGTGCTGTTTACCTGTGCAAAGAAAGAAACAACGAAAGAAAAATGTCTGAGGACTTCAGTGTTGAGGAAGAGCATGAGTTCTTTGCCGAGCTGAATGCGCACTTTCATCTGGTTTGGTCTGCCGGCTTCCGTGAATTGTAACTTCGACTATTCGAAATTCCTTTTAAGATACCTCTAAATTAATTAAAGATATGTTGAATTATTCAGCTTTTCCATTAAAGATATCTTTTTTTTTTTTTATGAATGTAATGATCTTTTTAATGGGCTTCCAGGAGGCTTAATCCTAGAAAAAAATTCCTTACTGTCAGTTTAATTCAAAGGAGGAAAAGTTAAATCAGCGTGTGTATGGCAAATCCGGTGACGTATATCTTAAAATGAATTTTGACTTGGTAAAATGTAATTTAAGATATCTTGAAATATTATTCTTCCTAATCAAAATGTAAATACAGATATCTTAAATTACCATTCCAGATAGTCAAAATGTATTTTAAGATATCTGGAATGATATCTGGATGATCAGACGAAACCGAATTTATGTTAGAAAGGCTTGCCATAAGCTGCCAACAGATTGGATGACTTAGAATCCAGGCACGCGCACTCCTGCCCAGTAACCCTTTCCGGGGAGCCAGGCCTTGGCCAATAGTTGTGAAGCTTTGCCGGTGACGCCGCTCCCCTCCCTTCCCGGCATCGTTTAAACATTAAGGGCTGCTGACGACCAAGTGGAAATAGAGCAAGTGAAAAAACACGAAGTAAAAATATATGAAGTGGAAAAAGAGAAGGAAATAAAAGGGCAGGTGTAAATCCTTTGGGTAAAAAAAAAACTAACAAAAAAACAGAAAAGTTAGAGGCAGAAATAAATCATTTTTTTCAGAAATACAGGGATGTTAAAACAAAATGAAAAGGAATATTTACAGTGAAGTAAAAAACATGGTTAAAAAATGTGGTGTAAATCATTATGAGACAAAAGTAGAAACAACTTTTAAAAATGTTGGCGTGAATAAATATGAAACAATAAAAAAGGTTGCAGTTGAAATAAGGAACAAAAAACCCCACTTGCAATAAATACACAAAGACAAAATAGACTTCAATAAAAATGTATAGCAGAAAAGAAGTGGGTTAAAAATAAGTCAGCATAAAAGCTAGAAGAAAAGTAAAAATAAAAGTGTAAGTTAAAATATATATTTTTTGATAAATAATTGATCAATTGTTGAAGAAATATCTTCTTTTTATTATTTTGTCACATTTAATGGCACACAAATTCATATTATTAGCTTCTTTTTCAAGCAATTTTATATTATTAAGTGCTTCATTTATTTCTGTACGTATTTTTAATTATGGGAGGATCAGTCCTGCCTGGTAGCCGCAGCTGTCTGGTCTTTCCTCTACCTTTCACATAGCAGCAATCTCTTTCTGATTCCTTGTTTTCTTGTCTGTGTATGCGCGTGCGTGCTTGGAGCGCAAAATTAAAAAAATTTATGCTAGAATAAGGCGGTTAATATTAGGCTACAAAACTAGTCCCAATTAAAAAACTAAATATTATCTGGGCGAAAACAGGCGAAAGCTTCTGATTGCAGTTCTGTAAAGAAGCAGGAAAGAGTTTGGATTTGTGGAACTTGAGAAATTAAAGTAACCAAGGTTAGGTTTTCTTTTATAAAACTAAATATTCGGATTCAGACAGGAGTTCAGAAAACTGCTGTTTAAATGAAAAGGCAAAGACTTTAAGCTATCAACATTTCTGATTCCCTTTTACCAATATTGCTTTGCTATTGTTTTCATGTTTGAAGGCGGTTCAGGTATTAAACCAGGTGAAACAAAAACGTTTCCTCTTGAGGAGTTCTGGATGGAGAATATTGACAAAAACTTTTTCTGATCTTAAATGCTAAATCTTTACATATTTTTTACAATCTTGTTATAATTCCTGCTCTAAGTGGGTCGCTCTGTCGGCTAAAGGCACATTTTAGTGACCCTATACTCCAGTTAATGATTCATCAATTACGAAATTTGTTGACGATTATTTAAGTAATAGATCAAATGATTAATTGTTTAAGCCCGAGATAAAATACATGAAATGGGCTGGACAGAGCAACTACAGCCCATATGTACAACTTTTAAAGTGAAGTTAATATTTTAAATGCTGTGCGTCAGTTTCTCTATAGTTCCAGTGCAAATGTAAATACCGGTATATTACATTTATTTTTCATCCCTTGAATGTATTATTTCTCTTGATACAAGAGAGAGCATTTTAGATAAAAAATAAGAGTGGGGTTTCCTCTGCACAATTCTATATCTTCAAAAGCAATCCCATATAACAGACATATTTGGGCTTTATTTGGTTAATTAGGCGCGTATTTACCTACTATGTAGTAAGCTGGTAGGTTTAAATGCGAAACCTTTTCAAAGAGGAAAATGCGTCCTTTCCCTTGGGTCCAGAGCCAGTGATGCTTTAAGCATTGATAAACAGCATCTAGTGCATGTAGTGCTTATTAGATTTGTATTAATGTAGCAAAAATGCTGTTTTCTCTTTTAAACAAAATGTGTCCTGATGCTCACATTAAACATAAAAAAGTGCATATTTTTGCACAGGACCAATGACATCAGACCAATGAAACTGAAGACAAATAGTGTCCCTACCAAACCCTGAAGTCAAATCTATGACTTTGAACTTACATTATTTGAAACGAGAGCAGGAGCTGTTTGCTTTCAGAGAAAGGAGTAGACACTGCTGTCAGCGACATGCTTTCAAGCAAACGCTCGTGTTTTATTTATTTTTAAATCAGTATAACTGGTGATATTCTGCTAAAAAATGTGAAGGGAAGAATAGAATAGAGAAACTCATCTTTCATGAACATAAAACCTTTCAAATTTCACATTCAGTAAGCTGGAATTGAGGCGGATTAATATATTACTGCAATCTTGCAGATGCATAAAAGCAAAAGAATTGATCAAACTGGATTACATGGACTTAATGTCATTTAAATAAAAAAACATTGGCCATAAAACATCAGAATACAGAAGAGATGGATAAATACATTATTTATATCAAATGCAATTATTGTTATTTACAGTAAATGTATAAATACTTTTTTTCAAGTCAGGAGACTTGACCAAAGGGCTTTACACTACATTCAGTCATTCACCCACTCAACACGCACTGATGGTGGCAAGCTACATTGGCAGCCACAGCTGCCCTGGGGCTCACTGACAGAAGCGGGGCTGCGGGGCTGGGCGCCACCGGGCCCTCTGACCACCATCAGTAGACAATGCAGGTGAAGTATCTTGCCCTAGGCTAAATAGATTATATTTATTTGATTATTTTTATGAAGAAGAAGAGGACTTTGTTTGAGCTAATTCTTCCGGTATTTGATTTCTAATAATGATTAAATCTGTTAACAACCTGTTTTTTGTAATTTAGTTTTTAAAATTTACGTTAAACTGATAAAATATTAATCTCACCGTCTCAAAAAGAATGGTTAATTTCTATCCTCTTGCTGACTTCCAGGGACCTCGATGCCAGAGGTCCTCACTCCCTTAAACTTCTAAGCGGGGTATTTGGGCTGGAAGACTGCTTCCTCCAGGTGGTAACTGACACTGCTGACAATCGCTGTCCTCAGAAAAAAAATCAGTCAAGGAGAATCAAGCCGAGACATTTGCAAATTATAGTGGGGGAAAAGTATTAAACTCTTTTCACCCAAGTTAAACAAACAGACTCATGGATTTCACCTAGGCCAGTAGCCTTTATTCATATCTTGCAAAGAGAACAGTCATCATCAAGCCCCAGGTATAGAGACATTCAGCCCTGTTCTACCTGGAAGCAGCCAGCCCTCGCTCCCTTTTTACTTACAACAATGGAACGTAGTCAAGAGTCAAAACAAATTACAGACACTTTGTTAACACAGTAACATGTTATGAATAAACCTTGAGAAAGAATCTGGTTTGTTATTGAAGAAGCTCTATCTGGTCTACTAACTCCGTCCCAAGAGAGAATGGCGTAATTGCAGGTGAAACAGACTGGTTGAAAACTTTATAGTGAGTAAATAGGATAAATGAATATATGAAATTAGAGAAATCAAAATTTTCTGATAGGACCTAGAGGAAAGGCATTTTGCCATATCAGCCCCTTTAAAAAAATTACAACCCAATCTGGTCATGAGCAGGCGCATGAAATCGTCTGCACCAAATCATTCCTCTTCATTTTCTCAAGAATTTTCTGGGCAATTTCCAAAGCAGATGTGGTGTAGACTTGTAAAATCAGATCCACCAGGTCTGTAGATTCTGCCATTTCCACTCGACTCGCTGGGATACTCAGGGGGCCTGGACTCCTATGTAGGCTCTTCAGGTGCCATTTGAAAGTTCTAACTTCCTTTTGATTCAGATCCTCTATCACACTCAAAAGCCTCTCATGTGATGTTGTGGCCTACAGATTCACAAGAAAAAGCACAAAACATCTCATTGTTTCAAATGCTTACTTGTTACTAAAATATTGGTGTACAGACTTGCATGATGTTGAGAGTACCAGCATTATGTAATAACAGCATCAATAAAAGTATAACCTTTTGACAACAAAGTAGTTCAACTAACACATTTTCACATACTGCTAATGCCCTTATATTACGTTCAATCTACTACCACTCGATCGTTCAAAACAACTTTTTATAAGCACACTTTTGCTGCTGGTAGAGAAGGGTTTTAGTGCAGCGAAGCGGGGGAAGAAATGAGACATATAATGCTGTTTGGCTGAGGGGACATAATGTGGGCAGGTGTTATGCAAAGAAGCATGTTGTTTCAGCATGTAATACATGTTTGAGAAAATATTTTCCCAACTGTTCCTCTTTTCGTCCATTTAAAAATGTGAGCTCATTTATTTTTCTTTATTACACAAAAGTATTTACTAATGCTGCACAGCTGGTGGAATAGGCTATGCATGAGGCTTATCTTACCAATGGTAGAGAAAAGAAGCTGTTTGCTATCGAGTGTGAAATGCTTTGGAAAGGGAGCCAAACTCCTTTAGGTTCGAGGTTGTTTAACATCCCTGTTTGTAGAAAATAGTTTGTAAATTGATTTACTTGTACTCATACTCCGCTTCTTTCTCTTTATCTGGGACCGTGTGACGGGGAAAACACTCTCAGTACAGACTCCCAGACTAACCTCTCCCCAGATACCTGCCAAGCCAGTGGAGAGACATCATCTCTCCTTGTGTTGGGTTGTCTCAGGGTTGTCCCCTGGGCCTACTCCCACTGGAATGTACCTGGAACACAGCCCGTGGGTGTTGGGATCTGGAGGCTTGTCTAACTTTCTCCACCTCAGAGGGCTTCTTTAGAGATCTTCCTTCTGAGGGCATGAGCTGACTTCTACACACCTGCTCTTCCTCGTCTGCTGATCTAGGAGTAAGCCTTCTAAAGGAGGAAGAGGCTTACACTTCCCTGCCAGAGTGTTTGCCAGTGTAATGGTACCAGCAAAACCTGAGCCAGCCTTTCAGCATCAGTTCCTCTCTGATTTTTTGCGAACTAGTCTGACCCTGTGTTCTTCTTGCCTCCTCGTGATCCGGGTGACCTCATCTATGCTGGGATATCTGTATAATCCTGGAGAAAAACAATCGGCTGCCTGGAACCTGCTCCCGTCTGCCCTCTCCCTCAGCCTCCGCCTCCTTGCCCTCAGCCTGCCGACCAGCCTCTGGACCCACAAGGTTCCCCCCCTGCTGATCTGAATTCCCTCTGAGCAGGTATTTATCCAAGCCTCTGTTAAAACTACAAGTTTCCTGGATCCACTCTAACTGATCTGTCCTCCTCCTAGTGGTTTCCCCCCCGTGACCAGTCTGACGAGCAAGACCCTGTGCACATTTCATTGTAAACCTTGTAAATAAACCATTTAACTCTTTCCCTGTCTGAAGAGTGTTTCTGCATGTGGGTTAGACGCTTAGACCCCAACATGACAACGTGGGAGGCCTTCCTAGAGAAGCATCCTCAAAAGATATCTGTGCCATGTCAGCTGACTTGCTTTACAGTGTGGAGCAGAAGAGGTACTACTCTGAGTTTATGCAGCCAAATGATCAAGCTCCACACCCCATCTCTAAGGGAGAGCCCAGCCCCCCTGTGAAGAAAGCTAATTTCTGCCTCTTGTATCCCTGATCTTGTTCTTTTCAGGTCATAATCCAGAATTCATGACCATAAGTGAGGGTAGGAAAACAGACCAACCAGTAAATCAAGAGCTCTGCCTTTTCACTCAGCTCTCTCTTCACCTTGACAGACAGGTGCAGGGTCTGCATTATAACAATACCTGCAAAGACCCATCAAACGATCTCCTGCTCCATTCTTCCCTCACAAGGAAAAGGACCCCAAGATACTTGAGCTCCTCCACTTCAGCAGTCACTCTTCTCCCACCAGAAGGGGAAAGCCAGCTTTTTCGATTGGAGAACCATGGCTTAGAAATTGAAGTAGGCTGACTCATCCCGGTTGCTTCACAGGCGTAGCCGCAAAAACGCGCCCAGTGCATGCTGTAGGTCTTGGCAGAAGGGAAGCTAGCAGAACCATGTCTTCTGCAAAAAGGAGGGATGAGATCTGCTTTGGTGCCCTAACCAGACCCCCTCCAGCCCTTGGCTGTGCCTCAAAATCCTGTCCATAAAGGTTATCAACAGGATCAGTGACAGAGGGTAGCCCTGTCAGCGTCCAACATGAACAGGGAAAGAATCATACTTAATGCCAATCAGATTAAACCCCTGCTCTGCTTATACAGAGACCTGATAGCCCCTAAAGGGCCCCCGACTCTGTACTCCTGACGCATCCCCCACAAGGCATCATTAGGGACACAGTCAAAAGCATTTTCAGTTTCCACAAAACACATTTGAGCTAGTTGGGCAAACTCCCAAGCACCTACGAGCATCCTGCACAGAGTATATAGCTGGTCCACTGTTTCATGGCCAGGACAAAAAACGCTCTGCTCCTCCTGAAGCAGAGGTTCGACAATCAGCCGGACTCCCCTCTTTTCGGGACCCTGGCATAGGTCTTCCCAGGGAGGCTGAAAGGTGTTATCCACCTATAGTTGGAACGCACCCTCTGGTCCCCCGTCTTATGCAGGGGACCCACCACCCCGGTCTGCATATCCAGGGGTACTGTCCCAGGACTCAAGTCAGATCTCATTCACCCCCAATGCTCTGCCACCATGGAGTTTTGCAAACACAGCCTTGTTGATGAACGAATCCAGGCCTGAGCACGCCAGCCAGATTGAAGAGATCCTTAAAGTATCCCTTCCCTCATCCAAAAACATCCTCTTTCAAGATCAGTAGCTCTCAACTCCCACCAAAAACAGTGTTAGCACAGCAGTGCTTCCCCCTCCAGAGACACCAAACCATTTGTCTAAGGAGTTTTAGCCAAAGCAGCCACCCAGGCAGTAACATGCTTGACCTCATAACAACTGCTAGCTGTTTAAAGGGATCCAGGCAAAGGCTAGATAAGACTCCCTTCAGCTTGGCCGGCATCCTTTAGTGTCGATTCATCCCACCAACAGGTTTTAGGGATCGCCGACAACAGGCACTGCTGACCCCTTACAGACAAGCCCATGGGCAGCTGCATCAACAATGTAGGCGAAACAAAGGACCACTCAGACTTAATGCTTCTCTCTAAAATCCAGAGGCTAAATGTTCCTGCGATGTTCTGTGTGAATCTGGGAACAAAAGATTTAACTATGTCTGTTACAAAGCAACTTTAATCTCATGTGAAGCACCTTCTATCCAACAGCCATTAAGAAACAATGACTGACAATTGGCTGCCCTATTTTTGATCAATGACATCCATCCATCCATCCATTTTCTTACACGCTGAGGGGTGCTGGTGCCTATCTCCAGCAGTCAATGGGTGAGTCTTTACTTCACTCCTATCCTATATTCACTTGGTATACATTAATGTTATTTTTTACATGGACATACTGGAAGTAGGCGGACGTTTCTGGGAAGAGGAAGCCTGGGAGTCTCTGCTTAGACTGCAGCGCCCTCAACACAGTTCCGGAAAAGTGAAAGGCATCAAATATAAGTACCAGAATCTGAAGTTTATGTACAGAAATTAGGGATGTCCTGATTCACTTTTGTAATTATTGATACCTATATTGACCCGATAAAAATTATACATAGTTTTATTACTTTTCTTGTATTGTGGAATTTTAGAAACACCTTGATCAAGTAATCTTATTTGAACTAACAACAATGTAAACAACAATTGGTAGAAAACGACTGAACCATTATTTATTAACCAGTGGGTCACATAAACTTGAAACAAAGGCCGGTAGAAACAAGGTGTTTATATCAGGTTGCGTATATGGGGAAAGTTAGATGCAAGCCGACATCATTAATATATTTGTGGTTTAGCTGATTTTGTGCCAAATTCCAATATTATATTGGGACATGCCAGAATGAAATGCTATCAAAACAACTGATCTACTCAAAACCAACTCTTACCTGCTCGGGTTGGATCCTGGTTTGCTGACCTGTAAGAGAAGAAAAATATGTTGAGATATTTCATGGATCTTCAGGTAAAAACATGCAGCTTTCATCATAGTTCATGTCAGCACTGCTCTGTCTCTAGTCAGGATGAACCCGACTCACAGAACCCTTTAGAACATGTGTGAAGGTGATAAATAGGTTTGTCTTTCTGTTATATGTGGAGTTCCAGATAGTATCTCCTCGCTAAGCTCATAACATATGCAGAACCTTCTTACAGTAACCCTATCCACACCCCATATCTGGGGCACCATCACCATGCTACCAGCAGGGGCATCAGAGGAGGTTCTGCTTATTAGCAGTTGGTCGTTCATTGTGTGTTGCTGGTCTGTTGATCTTTTTTTAAAATAACAAAAAAGTTATAGACAGATTTATCTGAAATCTTCAAAGAAGGTACGTATTGTGAAAGGCAAGAAATTCTAACATTTTAGTCATGATCCAAATCCATGATTTCTTTTCAAACCTGTGATTAGTGGTGTTGACTTAAGGTGGAATAGGTCAATATTTCGAGGAAAATAAGCTGCAGAGTTCTACGGATGGAACAGTGGAACGCAACTGCCGAAGGAAGAGTTGCGTGAGAAGCAGAAAGAGAGACGCAGAAAGCGAGGCTGCATCCAGCAATACCGGACAATGCTATTAGCCTGGAGGGGCTCACGCTATACCGCGCCGATAGGAACAAAGAACTCTGCGGTAAGACTCAATGTGGTGGGCTCTGTGTTTGCATCAACGACAGCTGTTGCGAGAACGCTAGACCAGTCGCTAGCTTCTGCTCTCAGACATCGAGTTTCTGACTGTTAACTGCAGACCGTTCTATATGCCCAGAGATTTCAGTGTGGTTAGCATCACTGCTGCTTATGTGACCCCCAGTGCTAACACTAAAGAGGCCGTGAATGTTCTTTACCTGCCTATCTCTGAGCTCTCCGACCTGCACACAAGAAGGGTGTTTTCATAATTACTGGGGATTCTCCCTCCTTTTTACTAACATGTGGACTTTGCAACTCAGGGTGAAAACATTTTAGACCTGGTTTACTCTAACATCAAAGATGCATTCAGAGCAGCCCCCACCTTGGGTCATCAGATCATCGACTCATGCTTATCCCTACATATGCTTCCCAGCTGATCAGTGGCTAAAACGACAGATAAAGAGTGTCAGAGTGTGGTCTGAGGGCACCATGGAGAAACTCCAAGACTGTTTTGAATGCTCTGACTGGAACATCTTTCATGGCTGCAGCAACATATGACAACTTACCAAATATTGATGAGTATGCCATGATCTCGTGACAGCCAGCTACATCCGCCAAATGCATTGAGGACGTCAGCATCCTGCTGAACATAACCACCTGCTGCAAACAACCAACCCTGGATACAAATGGAGAGGTTCTGAAATACGCTAAAAGCACGCATATTCCGCTAAGTCACGGTGATAAGAGAGGCACTTGAGGACAGCACGTACCCACTTAAACCGCATGCCACCATGATCAGGCGAAGCAGAACCACAGCCAGAAGCGACGTCCAGTGATGCTTTTTCCACAACAAGCAGTGTTGGTGTCCGGAGAAACTCAGTGAAAGGCATTAGGGATGATCCTGGGACTCAACACCTCACAGTAGATGCAGCAAACACTGACTTTTTCTAAATGAACTGTGAACAACTTCTTTAGGAGGTTTGAGGCACTAAACAGCACTCCAGCAGTGAAAGCTGTTCCACACCAGGCAGGAGGAGGCCCGCAACCTGGACGTAGCTGATGTAAGGAAAACTCTGAGGAGAGTCAACTCAAGTCAGGCCCCAGGGCCTGATAACATACCTGGGCAGGGAGTGGCGTGAGGTAGTGCAGATTAGATGGCGTGGTTGTCCACAGACATCCTTATTCACCTTGCTGGACCAATCCATGGTGCCAGCATGCTTCCAGTCTGCCACCATTATTCCAGTCCCAGAAGCCACAGGTCGCCTCATCAACGATTTCGGCCAGTAGCACTGACACCCTAATCATGATTAAGTGCTTTAAAAAGCTGGTTAAAGAACACATCGTCTCCAGTCTGCCGCCAACATTCGACCCGTCCCAGTTTGCCTACCACCGAAACCGCTCCACTGAGGGACGCCATCTCAGCTGCCTCTCCACCTGAGCCTGGCACACCTGGAGGAGAAGAACACTCATGTGCGGATGCTGTTCCTGGACTTTAGTTCAGCTTTCAACACCATCATCCAACAGCATCTGATGGGCAAACTGAAACAGCTGGGATTCAATACACACCTCTGCAATTGGCTGCTAGACCTCCTCACCAACAGACCTCAGTCAGTTCCGGGATGGAGAGAACACCTCTGATGTCATCACCCCAAGCACAGGCTCCCCTCAGGGCTGCGTCCTGAGCCCCCTTCTGTTCACCCTGATGACACATGACTGCATCCCCAGGTTCACCACCAATCACATGGTGAAGTTTGCAGACAACACCACGGTAGTGGGCCTCATCAGTGATGACAACGACCATAACTACAGAGAGGAGGTGGAGCAGCTGGTGGACTCGGTGCAAAGATAAACAGCTCCTGATCCTGAAGAAGATGAAGGAGATCATCTTGGACTTCAGGAAGAACCGCCCCCGGCCTAACCACGCTGCACTGCTCATCAACAGCTATAGAGGTGGATCAGCAGCACCAAATTCCTGCAGGCACATCATAGACACCCTCACCTTGGAACTTTTAACTACCTCAAACACCACCTGCACAACATTGCTATCTGAAGCGTTATGCAAAGCCTCCGGCGTGACAGATGAGGGACAGCCTACCTGGCCCCCACTCCATGCCCTCTTGCCACCTTCTACAGAAGCATCCATAGAGTTCCAGCGCTTCTGACCAGCCTGTCTCACCATTTGTAGACTTTGCTGTGGTGTGGAGGCTGCAGCGCTCAGACTGAAAGAAAGTGAGAAAAGTGGTGAGAACAGCAGAGAGGATCATCGTATACACTCTGTGCTCCTGGCAATTCAATGTCTAGCCAGTCTTCAGAGATATCCTCAGCAGCGCTGAGTCCACAAAGCCCGTGCAACATCACCATGACCTGGTTCATACATAAACATATCAGGTGTTAGTAATTGCCTTCTCAAAATCCCCTGTTGGGAGCTGGGAGAAGTTCCACCTTTTCTCCAGCAGAGTCCGCTCCGATGGATCCTCTGAGGAGCCTCCCGCACAGCTGCACCTCTCATCCAAGATCATCAGAGGATCCACTACTTGCATGCTGTCTTCAGACCTTGCCTCAAGCGCCCGCAGTGTTGATCCAGTTGGTGGCCTTAAGCCTTAGACTCTCAGTGTAACTTTGTGACTTTTTAGCTGAATCCAGCCTCGGATTCTAACCTTTGTCTCTGTCTTCCAGGAAACCAGTGTCTCCTCTGTAGAAGCTCTGGAAGAGCTAACCTGCCGAGCCGACCCTCAGAGCCAAACCTGAAGAACCTCAGAGAACCTCCAAGCAGCTGTGGACCAAGAGCCTGTGAAACCCTAAACCAGTGTCTGTTCTTTATTAGACGTGCAGACGCTTGAAGCAGCAAGCCGGATCCCTGCTGATCAACTCCTCTCCAGATCCAACAGAGACTCTCCCAAAGCTAACCTCAAGAACCCTCAAGGTACAATCAGTTATCTTCAAGAAATCGTTCCAAACTTGCGCAACGCTAATCCTGAACTGTCTCTCACGCAGACTCCGGTGAACTAACCAGTATCCAGGCCCCGAAGCTGAACCAGTACATGACTGTGTGCTTGTGCATCAATAAACTTGTTGAACTTTCATCCCTGTGTCCGTTAGTGTTCATACCAGAAACCCATCATACCCCGCCAGCCCTGGGATCCGCTGGACCTGCATCCGACAGGTCCAGCAGGTCCAGTAGAAATCCAGCAGATTCCACAACAGTTTTCTTCCCTCTACCGCCAGTTTTAATCAATTTGAATTCTATTAATTCCTCAGTTTATTTATATAGCCGTAAATTCACAACATGCCATCTCACGGCACTTTTGCTGTGCTTAACCAGACCAGTCACCTGATAGCAAAGCCCTTTATAGAAAACGAAGCGATTGTAACACCATTACAAGTCCTCACACTTAGCCTGCTTGTAAAGACAGTGGAGAGGAAAAACTCCTTTATAGTAGGAAGAAACTTCCAGTAGACTTAGGCTCAGTGTCAGCGGCTATCTGCCGAGTACTGCATCAGTTCAAGGCGACAGAAGCAGAGATACAAAAAGCAGCTGTAAAAGGCGGCCCCGCTCCAGGAAATTAATACAGCCGCGCAGACGTATTTCAATTCCGCGCCCATGTTATATTTCGAAGAGAGCAGACACTCCACTCAGTCACGCAACGTCAGAGAAACAGGACCACACCGGAAAACAGGCCGGATCTCCAAACATCGATAAACAAGTGGGTGGTGCCGATAGAAGCAGCATTGCAGCTGATGCTTCTTTCCAGGATGACGCTGCCAGCCAAACAGGAACAGACGAGGCAGAGCTACTCTGAGCAAAATGTTAGTAGTTGTAGCAGTTAGCGCGAGATTGAACTAACAGTATCTCCAGAAGAGGAGAATAGAGAGAGAAACAGCGAAACAGATGAAATGGGGTCCTCCCGGTGCCCAAGTAGGCAATCAGAGATAGCACAGGATAACCTGAGCCACTCTAACTATAAGCTTTATCAAAAAGGAAAGTTTTAAGCCTAGCCTTAAAAGTAGACAGGGTGTCTGCCTCACGGACTAAAACTGGTAGTTGGTTCCACAGGAGAGGAGCCTGATAACTAAAAGATCTGCCTCCCATTCTACTTTTAGAAATTCTAGGAACCACTAGTAAACCTGCAGATTGAGAGCGAAGTGCTCTGTTAGGAACATAAGGAACAATCAGATCTCTGATATCAGATGGAGCTTGGCCATTTAAGGCTTTATATGTGAGAAGGAGGATTTTAAATTCTATTCTTGATTTAACAGGAAGCCAATGAAGAGAAGCCAGGATAGGAGAGATAT
>JAGKQL010004667.1:0-12731 GCA_018398635.1 Cyprinodon brontotheroides
AGACAGAAGCTCATGCTGATCTGCAGCAGAGGCGTGGTTAGTCCTAAGACTGTGCTCAAGGACAAGAATGGAGAGAGCAGGAATCAGAGCTGACCCACAGAGTCAACGTCAGTCCAGGCCAAACGAGGGACACTTTTCTGGTCTGCTGCAGCCTGTGGAGGACAACCAGAGCAGAAAATAAAGTAGCAGAAGAACAGGAGGAGGCAACTGAACACAAGCCTGTCTGGCATCTGCTCCACAGAAACAACCTGCAAATATCCACAGATTCACACAACAATCACTTCATACATGTTCAATTTGTATGTTAGTGTAAAATCTATCCATCCGTCTCTGTTCCTTAAAAGGAACCTTTTAAGCAAAGCTAAGATCAAACTCGTAAAACGTGTTAGTTAGTTAGTTAGTTAGTTAGTTAGTTAGGTTTTTAGGAGGATGGTAATAAGAGACATATGTAGAAAGCTCAAAAGTCACCGACCAATCCTCCATAAACTGTAATAAAACAAAATAGAGTTAAATTAATTAAATCTAAAAAAAGCTTTACAAAACCCAAAGGAAAATTAAATCTGGCAGTAAGTCATCAAGTTTCTGTTAATGATAAATTAAAAGTGTGGTCATATTCAGAATTCAAACTTCTGAAAGTACTTTAAATATGAAATTATTCCATACTGTTCAATAAATGATCAGTGTTTTTCACATTGCTAAGGAGAATCTCACTGGAAATTGTGCGGCTCGGTAGGGAAGCAAGGATTTTTATGAATGTCTGAAGTTTCCTGATTACGGAGGCTGACTGTAAGGAGATGATGCGGTCTGCTCCTGGGCTCTTTGTTATCTGAGAACTGAGCCAGAACTGAGCTGTGCCGAGTCCTACTGATGAACTAGGACCAGTTTAGCGCGGTTGGGTTGTATCTGGCGCGGTCCGGTTCAGTTGTGCGTGGCATTTACACTCAACAGTTATCTCGGTTACCGTGATCGGACCGATGTCAGCACGGTTTAAAAAAGTTAGATGAAATGGGGCTCATGACTCTCTAACTTGTTGTGTCACAATATCCTTGTGGGGATCTTCCACTGACCTCCATTCATTTCCCACTAATTTATATGGCCTAACCGTGACCCTTGCCCTAACCCTAACCATTACCGACACATACCTATCCCTAAACCTAACCTAAACTCAATTCACACCTTAGTCCTGAACCTAACCCCCACCCCAAGAAGAGAAACTTTCCTTATGGGGACCAGTTGTTGGTCCCCACAAGTACCTATAAGTCCCCAAAATGTAGCATATTCCTAGGAAATTGTCCCCACCAGGTATTAAAGACATGGCCACACACACTCAAAGCGCATTACGCAAGATGGCGCAAGTGATTAGATAATGTTCAAGAGCAGATCCAACGAGTAGAGCCAGCGCCAACTTCCGCATCTTGTATAGATAATCTGTACAATGTTATTAAATGTCATTACATGTTTCAGCCACCAGGGGGAAGCAGTGCCCCCCCTGCCCCCTCAAAAACTTCGCCCATGCACTGAAGGCATCAAAACTATGAATTAACACATGTGGAATTATATACTTAACATACTCAGCGCCAAGAGTGTACGAAGCAGAAATCAAAGCAAAAGGTGGCTACTTTGAAGAACCTAGAATATAAGACGTATTTTCAGTTGTTTCACATTTTTTTAAGCAAATAATTCCACATGTGTTAATTCATAGTTTTGAGGCCTCCAGTGTCAATCTTCAATTTTCATAGTCATGAAAATTAAGAAAACTCTTTGAATGAGAAGGTGTGTTTTGGTCTGTACTGTACCTGGGTGATATCCAGGTAGACATTTTTGTTAAAAACAACCTTAAAATTGTATGTATCAGGGTGATAATGTGTTGAATAGTTGTTGGTCTCCCTCTTGACCCATACTGTTCCTTCCTCTGGCCTAAAAGATTGTGGTAGATAAATCTCCCCAAGCTACTAAAAGCTACAAAGACCTCTGCAATAATTTGACATTGTTAACACAGCAGCACTGAGTACCGAATAGAAATTAGAAGTGGTGATAGACACGTCCATATCATATATAAACACTGAAAGAACTGAACTAGCTCTTTAACACTAACTAAACTAAAGTTGGTCAAAAGCTTCTTTTTGGAATAAAACTAAACCTCATTCAAACTCTACTATTTAAAACCTAGTTGGGCGGAGTGGCTATAGTTGGGCTGGTTGCCATTTCTTTGTGTTGTTAGGGATCTGAATAGAGATGAGAAAAGAAGGCAGATGATTATTGTGGAATGACGTGTTGCCAGAATAAGACAAACTGGGGAAAACCGACAATAGGAACCAAAAATGTTCAAACAAGAGATCAAGTACAGAAGATCTGGAAAATCCTCATAAGTCTCTTCCACAGTGTCTCACCGCCACACAAAGAAAGTGTGCCCACAATATCATTCTGTTTGTTAGGGAGAGAAAACAAATGTCTCTGTTCCCCTTGTATGTGAACAAGTCAGGGATTATAAATACTGGGTGGTTTTACTAAGTAGGGGACCTTACAGTATAAACAGATGGGGAAATATCAGATGAAGCGTGAAGAGGATGTCCCATAAAAACAGAAAAAACTCCAGTTATCTATACATACAAAACAGAGGAGCAAACTGAATCATCTGTCAACTAAACTAAACTTTAGGCATTTATATGATGATATATGTATGATCTTTGGCTCTATGAGTTATTAATTTGATATAAATAAATTTATGCTTTTTGAAAGCATGAAAGAAAGACCCTTAACCTGTCCAACTGTCATGCCAATTTTGGCAAACTTAAAAAAAAACCCACCAAAAACTGTTTTATAGGTATGGATCTATCAACTATACTGAATACCACAAACCAATAATCGAATCTAAGGCCCGTCCACACAAAGTCAAAAGCGAACACAAAACACTAATATTTTCCAGAAGCGTTTGTCGTAAAGGCGGAGACGTAAAATAAATGTGATCGACCACCACGAATGCATGAAAACGCTGCAAAATGTATGCCAGGGCTGTAAGTGGCTGTGGTGCCAAAGCAAAAATAGGCTTAAAACAGGAGCAGCGAAATGTTGGGCATGCGCACTAATATTTATACATATGGTTGCCCTGCGGGTCCATTTTGGTGGTTCAGTCAAATTCAGGTGCTGAACTATGTGGTCGAGATATTGCTCTGTTCTTCCTGGAGATATTCCAGAAGAAGAAGATTCTGTTGTAAGCCCGACAGCAGGGTGAGTAGCATGAGCAGCAACCATTCAACACAGTACGGGCGCCATTGTTGTTGCAATACTGTGTCGCGCATGTCGCGTGTTTAGAGGCGCACGCTTATGACGCATGCGTGTAAAAAAAATGCTGTCAGACCTTAAAGAAGGAAACGCGAAAATGGCGTTTCAAAAAATCTTCCCACTCTGAAGGCTTAATAAAAAAAAGATTGTTTACAGAACCCCGAAACGGCGGCTTCGTATGGATGAGAAATTTGTGCGTTTAGGCCAGGGTTTGACTTCATGTGGACGGGGCCTAAGTCTTCAACGTAAGGGGTCTTCAATGTTTTCCAGGCCAAGGACCCCCAAACTGATGGCGAGATGGAGCGAGGACCCCCTAACTATATATATTTTGTATGAAATTGTGTGTTATTAAAGTATATCTGATTCCTGGTTGATTGGACAGGTGTTGTGAATGAAACGGTGCCCAACTCCTTGAAAAAGAGCTCTCTGTGTGTCGCTGAATGTGAGCATTGATGACTGAAAGACATCTTCTGCCTCCATTTATCTGTTTACTACAGTCTGTTAAATTCATGTTAATGTGGATTTAAAGACATTTCAATTAGTGGAAAAAACTTTTGTGACCCACATGCAGTACCTCCGTGGACCCCTAGGGTTCAAATGTACTGCAAGCATTTAGGATTGTAAAAACAGCTGACCAGTCCATCCATCCATCCATCCCATCCATCCATCCATCCATCCATCCATCCATCCATCCATCCATCCATCCACTTTCTGTCATCCCTCCTGGGGTTGTGAGGGGTGCTGGTGCCTATCTCCAGCTGTCTACAGATGAGAGGCTGGGTCCACCCCTGGACAGAGTCGCCAGTCCATCGCAGGGCAACACAGAGAAAACAGGACAAACAGTCATTCATGCAAACACTAACACTGTGCCATTTTTCAATTGTTGCAGGCAGCCACAGCTCACACTGTACCTACGACGAAGCTGCAGGGTTTAAAAGTTCACAGCTCACGATGTTTGTTCTCACACTGCGCGACCCGGACGCTCTGATGCGATCTACCTGCTCACACTGTACGTTTAAAAAAACCAGGTGGGACTCAGCTTCGCAGTGAGATGGCGCTACTCGGACTCGTCTATCTGGAAACGCGTTGCCTTGGCAATTTGTGCCATTTTGTGCTGAAAGCCCTAAAAAGAAATACGATGACGTACTTGGACAAAGACATGGCTGAGGAAATGTGGCTACTACGGTCTGTCAATTTTACAGAAAGAACTCCATTTCACTCACACCCCGCTATGCTTCTTGGTTTTTGTCTGAGAGGAAGAAGAAAAAGACAACTGCCAAATGAGCGATTTGCCCAGAACCACCTTACGACGGCCGAAAAATCAAACAAATCAAATTTGTTTGATTTTCTCCCAACCTCATGATTCCTGATCAGGAGGTGGTCGTTAGAAGTTGACTTCTCTTCATTACCCCCTGTAAACTACACAACGCACCATCAGGCTGAAAGTCGGCCTGATCGAAACATTCTGACACGAGTGGAAAGTCAGCCTGGGCAAAAAGCCACTCAGTATAAGCCCGGCTTAAGGAGAATTTAGAGAAGCCAATTAACCTAACAGTCATGTTTTGGACTGTGGGAGGAAGCTGGAGTACCCCGGAGAGAACCCACGCATGCTCAGGAGAGAGCAACATGCAAAACTCCATGCAGAAAGACCCTGGACCGGGAATCGAACCCAGCAACACATCCTGTCTTCTTGATCTTGTGAACCTCTTTTATCATCTAATCAGCAGGATGTATTACAGCCCTATTTATGATGTTGGAGCCTCATTGCTATTAAATATTTTGTAAAAATATGGTAATAACACAGCAAATTACACTATATTACTTGGTAACAGGAAAAACTTTATTCCCAAAATGAAGTTATATATACAAGTAATTACCTGCATGTAATTATTACAATTTTATGTTACCATGTAAAAATGGAGACTTTTGGTGAGTTTTACAACATAACAGTTTCTATTATTAGCCACCACCTACCAACCGCTTACAAAGTCAATTGTAACTTTTGATCAGGTTAATAAAGCATTTAAAAAACGGGAAAGTGTTTAGTTGAGAAGATCGGCTCGCCGTCTTCTAAGTTTGGTTTTCTGTTATATGTCAAGTAATAAACTGCATTCTACTAGATAAAAACACACTAATTTATTGCTGTTGGTGAAATGTTACCTGATAATGACGGTTTGACATCTAAGACGTCTGACTTTACCTTGTCTGTCTATAATCTGAAGCACTGCACTTACCAAAATGTTCATGAGGTATTTCTTGTTACCTAGTGATATTGTATAATTTGCTTTTTTATTACAATGTTATTACATGGTTGTTGATGTTCTCAAAATCACCCAAACGAAATAACCATCATCCAGCCGTCATTTCTGGGACTCTAATGAAGGGAGAAACAGGAAAGTCCAACAGAGCCGAGAATATGATCAGCTATCATAAGTCACATCTTTCTCAAGACTGTGAACCATGATTCTCCAGGAGCACTAAGATGATTTCATCTCTACTTAAAATGTTCAGAATCTAAAATGTCTTTCTGTTAATTATTACACAAACTAAAGGTGGTATTGGACGATATTCTTCCTTGAGAACGTAAAGGTTATCCTGGGAAAGGAGTGGTATAAATTAGTGAATGACTTACTTTATAAAGCAGCCATAACTTTTCTCAGACTGCATGGATCCATCTGACTCTCATTCCTTATGAATAAATGTTTATTACAGTTTCCAAAAAGTCTAATGATAGACATTCATAATCATCTATCGGTTTGTTTCATTTTACATGAGTATAAATTAAATAATGCTGATTAATGCATTCGCTTTGAACCAGAGGTTCGATCAGTGACGCTTCTCATTAATTCATGCAAGTTTGGAAGCTAATTTTACCAGTTATCTGAATACTGCATGTTTTCCTCAGTGAAAAATACATGAAAACATTGATAGAAGCATTAGAAGCTTCTTCATTCCTTTTGAAAACGTCTGCCGAGCTGCTGGAGTTATTGATAGGATCTTTGTTTGGTTCATAAAAACCAGCAGAGAAACAATGTATATCAAAGAGATCTTATCAAAATCCCAATAAAAGAAAAGGAAGAAGCACTAATTATGATTGAGGGGAACGTAGATCTATGAGTTCATCACATTTATTCCAGTCTCTACAGGCTGAAATAAAGTATTCATACTATTGAAACTTTTTTCCTCATTTGCTGAAACAAACGTCAATGTGTTTCGTGTGTTAGAGCAACACTAATAATAAATAATACGATTAATATTCAAGATTTAATAAGCTTTGAAAAAGTGTGGAGTGCTTTTCTTTAAAGCTTTACAGAATAAACACGCAAACACCTTCAGCTCGTTATTAATTCAATTCAATTTAATTTAGTTTGTTTATAGAGTCCCTATGTCCTCCAGCAGTCTAAGCCTATAGCAGCAGAACTATAGAGATAGATCAGGATAACCTGAGCCACTCTAACTAGAAGCTTTATCAAAAAGGGAAAGTTTTAAGCCTAGCCTTAAAAGTAGACTGGGGGTGTCTGCCTCAGGACTAAAACTGGTAGTTGGTTCCACAGGAGGCCTGATAACTAAAAGATCTGCCTCCCATTCTACTTGTAGAAATTCTAGGAACCACTAGTAAACCTGCAGATTGAGGCGAAGAAGTGCTCTGTTAGGAACATAAGGAACAATCTGATCTCTGATATTAGATGGAGCTTGGCCATTTAAGGCTTTTATATGTGAGAAGGAGGATTTTAAATTCTATAATTATTACTGGGTGGAGAGCTTCTGTGAACCGATTTAAGAAAGTTCAGATGTTGGTCCTTACTGTGGTTAATGTCTGAACTCAGCCTCTCTGGTTCATGAATATTGCTTCATTTAAATCGTCTTTTTGGAGCTCAGGTTGTTGGATTTCCTGCCCTGCTGGAAGCTGACATGCTGATCCAGTTAATAGTGTTTTCCAACCTATAAAAGTTCTACAATTTTTTGAACTTTTTGGGGCAATTCTCCAGTCGTGCGAGAATTTTTCAATCGGGCCGACTTTCAGCCTGATGGTGCATGGTGTCGTGTACAGGGGGTAACGAGGGGCCTCTAACGACCACCTCCCTATCAGGAATCGTAAGGTCGGGAGAAAATCAAACATGTATGAAATTCATTCGGCCGTCGTAAGGTGGTCGTGGGCAAATCGCTCAGTGGAAAAACAAGGATTCTTCTTTTTCTTCTCAGATGAAAACCCAGCAGCATGGCGGGGGTGCAATGAGTGAAATGGAGTTCTTTCTGTCAAACTGACAGACCGTAGTAGCCACGTCTGCTCAGCTACGTCTTTATCCAAATATGTTGTCGCCTTTTCTTTTTAGGGCTTTCAGAACAACAATTACCCAAATATCCAAGGCAGCGCGTTTCACTCTAGTGAGCATCATATTCTTCTTCTACTGGTTTGGCTTCCAGATAGACGGGTTCGAGTAGCGCCATCTCACTGCGGAGCTGAGTCCTGCGTGATTTTTAGACGTACAGTGTGAGCAGGTAGATCGCATCAGAGCGTCAGGTCGCACAGTGCGAGAACAAACATCGTAGGTGTGAACTTTTAAACCCTGCGGTTTCATCGTACAGTTTGAGCTGTAGCTGCGAGCAACAATAAAAAAAAAATCATACAGTCCATGGGGCTTAAGAGCTTTTCTCCAATCACTTTTTCGTTCTTACTTTTTTCTGGAAAAAGAGGTTCAGGATTGGGGTAGAAAAGGTAGATATTTAATATCTGGAGGTCACAATGGCATCAGATGAAGGAGTTCGCCCTGCAAATGGAGGGTTGTCGGTTCAAGCCCCGGCTCCAGGTTTGAGTGTCATTCTGTCCTTAAGCAAGACACTTCACCACTTCATTGCTTATTGATGGTGGTCAGAGGGACAAGTGGTGCCAGTGTGGCCTCACTTCAGTCACCATTAGTGTGAAGCACTATATAAGTACAGGCCATCTAGCATTTACCTACATATCAACCTAAAAAATCCCCCTGAGAAGAATCTGCATCCCATATCAGTTAGACTGATCCTCCAAAAAACACCAGAAGACATTTGGTCTTTAGTCTAAATCTGGTCGGTCGGTCTTAGTTTTCATTTAGTCCAGAAATAGGGCTGATTGGGTTGATTTTGTCCCACTTTAGTAACAATCGTAAAATTAGGGCTTTTCACCTTTCACTTTTCCACCAAATGTAGATCTCGTTTGGACATAAATCATGTCTTTTCAACCAATCTTTGCTTTGTGGGATGCCGAAATAATTTGTATTACCATTAGCGTAAAACAAAAAGCTGCATTGGTCAATCTCTACAACAAAGGAAAGCAAACTGAAAATAATCAAAGAGTTAAGAAAGAAAAAAAAAGGGAGAAATTGGAAAACAAATCCAAATGTTACATTTGAACCATGTAACATGTCGTACAGCAGAGGGTTTAGTGAGGAATGAAGGGATTAGTGAAGATCGGGATGAGGAGAGTCAAAGCAGCTGAAGAAAGAGCAAGGTTAATGAATTCAAGTCGATTTATTTACATAGCAGCAATTCACAACCACGTCATCTCAGGTCACTTTACAAAGTCAATTTAATCAGATCATCCAGTCAGATTGATTCAAAGTTTTTCTGTCTAAGGAAAACCAGCTGATTGCATCGACTTAAAGGCAATCCCTTCACACTAAGCATGCTTGTAGCGACAGTGGAGAGGAAAAACTCCCTTTGAACAGGAAGAAACCTCCAGCAGAACCAGGCTCAGTGTGTGGGCGGCCATCTGCTGAGGCCCACTGGGGTTCAAGGAGACAGAAGCGAACATAGAAAAAGAAGCATAGATACAAAAGGCAACTGTCAACCAGGCTCACAGGCGGCCCGTCCAGGAACACACAGCCAGGCAGACGAGCTCTGAGCCAGCTCCCATGTCAGAGGAACACAGAGAAAATTACCACAACTAAAACCAAAACACATTAAAATGACTGAAACATGAGAGAGAAAAACGCAGAACTTTGACTAAACCAAACTCAAAGTGGACAAAGTTGTAATGCTGAGGCCTTGAGAGCACAGCCAGAGGTGAAACGCCTCACGGTCGGATAATTACCGCTCTATTCTTTGTTGGTAGCACAAGTCTTCCTATAAGATAAATAAACGGTTAAAAATGGTTCCCAGAGTATGAATACTTCAGCAAGTCACTGTAACCGATAAGGAAGATAAAATCTTGTGTTGTGGATTAATTTTGTCAAGTTTTTAAAACAAAGCTCCTTGTCTCATCAGCGCAAATGATAGCGTGAGAATCTTTAACGACCAAATGCTCTATAAAAAGAAAAAAAAAAGACCCCCATAAAATCCCCATAAAATACCTCCTCGTCTCTATCATTACCCACCTCCTGAAAACAATAACGCTGTAAAACACTTATATTTTTACTGGAGTTATAAAAAAAAAAGTACCTGCTGAACATGTATTTCATTTTAATGGTGATGCTGCTTTATGGAGGGCGGTCATATGAGCCATCAATAGGATAAGGCGTTCACAGAGAATGGATGTGCAAACACACACACACTGAGGATTGATGGGCGCAGATCCGCACAGAGAAACAGAACAGGACCCGATAGATTCATCTCGCCTGGTTGCTTACTTAACCTGCAGCAATTAGCAGACAGGAAAAGGTCTGGTCACTGGAAATGTAATCACAAAATTAGCAGTGTGATACATCAGCCCAACATACGTCTATTAAGTCCTGGTTATGGATTCGGCATTCGTTCATATCAGCGTTGAGGATGGCAGATAATTGGGCACGCTAATCTGGTAATGCTTACAAATGGCCACATTACGTTTAAGCAACGCTGATTAACGCCCAAGCGTTGAACATTAGGAACCCGAGCGATGCTCTTTCCCTCCAAAGCACAGCAGACCACAGCTTTCCCCTGTTTGTGTTACCCCCCCATCAGGGGTCAAAGTGTGGTGACACACCGCATTGACAAGTGACACCTCTCATAAACAGCGCTGTCATTAACTGTGGAGTCGTTTGCCAATACATCACACTCCACTGTCATAAAAACATGGAAAACACATTGCTGCGCTGGTTATTATGCACGTTAAACCTTGACCAGCCAATAAAAATGGATGAAATTACAAGGACGGTATCAGCCGGGTAATTTTTTATGAGTTTCTTTTTTTTTTTAAACAGCCTTGACTAATAAAAATGACAATCTATCCTCAGATCACTGATTGCCCTAAACAAGTCAAACCAGGTGTAGATGTTCTATTTGTGCTGCAGATTTTTGCTGAGTCATGTTTACATAAAGAAGCTGCAGGTTTATGATAATCCAAGTATTTTTACCAATCAAAGTTTTTTGTTGTTGTTGTTTTTTTAATCCTCCAACTAATCATTATAGAGTTGATGATGTTTTCGCTTTCACTCCAACATGAAATATTTCATATTTAGTTAAACCAAAGTTTATATCTTTGTTTATTAAAATGCTCTCTGCTGAGAAATAAAGTTAAAAACAGGAGTTTCTATAAGAATTCATGGTAAAAAAACAACATGCCACTACTTTCTGCTGCACTGCTCCAGGATATACAAGGCTTTTAATAAGTATAGCACCAAGCTGCTGTAAACCACCACTCTAATAAAAGATGACAGAATAATTTATGACTTAATATGAAATGTCTCATGCACATGACCTTGTGTCTGCCTATTTAACCTAATATAACTAATATGAGACCCATATATCACTTATTACTGATAGAGGATCAATGCTGGATTTAATTAGGTAATGCTGCTGAAAGGTACTTCCTGAATCTGTTCAGATTACAGAGCTTTGTTCGCTGCCTCACCTTTGATAGGATTGCTTTTAGTATTTACAGTCTTACAATTTTATTCACTCTTTCCATTCAGAGTTGAGAAAGCATAATAAATATAAGTAAATATCATATACATGTCTATTAACTCAAAAGTTCTGCTTTTGGTATTCGTTTATTAAAATTTTTGGCTGCATTTTTTCGGTGTAGTTCATTTTGTTGATTTAAAACTTTTTTTTTTTAATCCTTTAAACCTTCCAAAGTCAACTAAGAGGTACAAACATGATAAAATAATCAGTTTTGCAAAACAGAGGGTTCATTTAAAAAAATATATATTATTAGCTGTTTTTTTCCAACCCAACAGAACGATACCGCTCCCTATGTTATGCAATTGAAAGCTGTTGTAACTTCATGTTATTCAGTCAAATAAATTTCGGGCTGTCATGTGTTGTCCTGTGAACACGAGCCAACTGCCTGATTGTTAAGACAACTAATGAAACTGTTATTCAAGCTCAAATCATGGTCAAACTGATAACTGCACACATAAGGAATGCATTAGCTGTTATTCAACCTGAAGAGACTGAAAGAAAAGTTGTAATTGGAAAAATATCTTATTGAGATGAATGAAAGAAGTTTGTTGGCGCTCAGACCCCGGCAGAAGACGTTGATGCTGTGAGCTGACCTGCTTAGGTAAGCAGATGTGTTGGCATAGGTTAGATAAATAGCTTAGGAAAATATTTAGAGTAGTTTCCCAGGGGCCTGGACACTCACACTGCAGCCTGAAGTGACCCAAATCTGATTTTTTTTGCCCATATGCCACCTGGATCTGATCTTTTCATGGCAGTCTGAACAACACAGATCTGATTTTTTTCAATCTGACCCAGGCCACTTGGCTATGCGGTCCTGAATCCGATACGAATCTGATATTTTCGAACGTGACCTGTGTGTGAAGGATCAGGTCGCATTCATCCGATCTGAACGCCATTAGTAACCAACATAGGTCACTATTCTGCTTCTTGCTACACAGAAGCGGCAAGAAAAAAAAAACAACCATGGCAGACGATGATGCAGAGAGCATTATTTATGTTTAACAATCTCAAAAAGATTGAGGTTTTAAGATTTGGAAAGATCGCTAGGTGAGCTCCAGCGCTACCATCCATGTTTTCTTCCGTAAACACAAAGCAAGCTGGCTTGTGATGTCATTGCGTCCTCTACTGCGCATGCGGAACACTTAAGCCATATGAATGCAGTTCACACAGATCACATACAAGTCGCATATATTTGGAAATGTGAACGGCAACGCAAAAAAATCGGATTTCACAAAATATCTGAATTAAGCATGAAGACCTGCCATGTGAATGTAGCCTAAGAATAGCCACTCTTCCAGGTTGAATTTTTGCATCAGTTTCATTTCAAAGTATAACAGTTTATTAAAAAGACTTATTCAACTATCAGCAGTCTACTTGTAAAAAGGAGAAAAAGCGGAATGGTGGAAAAATTTTTTGGGAAATATACATAGCCTAATTAATATAGTCTACTAACCTAAAGCACTATGCATGGTGTGGTTGTTCCTTGTCAGGTATGTCGGTCCTTGAGCAAGGCAACTGGCATGGCTAACACTGGCCTTACAGAGATAGCATGGCTATCACTGCCCCTACATAGTTAGCATGGCTATCACTGC
>JAGKQL010004668.1:0-13471 GCA_018398635.1 Cyprinodon brontotheroides
CAGATAGAGAAATGTTAATAGAATAGACATCCATTATCTGTTCTAGGTTGTGTCCCTCTCTTCTTGTCCCTTTTCTTCTTGTTTTCCTCTCTATGTTTTGTACTCAGCTGACTTTTCATGCTGTCTCTAAAGGAATGAAAGATTTTTTCCAAGCACTAAGCTCACTTAGCTGATTGCTCCTTCCTGTGTTTCCAAAAAGGCCAAAGTAAATAACCCAGTCCTTCTTTTCACTGTAGACAAGCCATGATCTGCTTATCTGTTCTCCATTTTTCATTTGGATGAAATAATAGCTGCATGAATCATGACAGCAGACAAGATAGAGGAGAGCAGGAGGCGGGGTTACCAATCTACTCGCTCTGGAGAGCAGAGTTCGCTGCCTTTAGATGTTGTCACCAAGCATTATTTTAGCTAAAGTATTTTTTTTTATCAAAACATAATTAATGTGTACAAATAAATAATACATTTACCATACATGTAAACAGAGTTTTATGGGGCCCCCAGAAACTTGGGGCCCTAGCCAACTGCCTAGTTTTGCCTAGTGGTAAATCCCTCCTGAGCGGGAAAAAGGTGGATAAAAAACACTGGATAATGTGATTTATTTGGGGCTGGAATGAGAGGGTGCTGTAGAGGATGGCTCCCTGAATTTTTATCCAAAAGGAGGGGGAGGAGCTGGCATTGATACCATCTGAGCAAAGTTCTGGTTTATATGAGCTGAGCTTCAGAAGAATTGTTGCAAACCAGGAGTTGATGTTGATAACAGCGGCAGGAGAGATGGGAGGAGGCTCATGTGCAAATGTGATTACAGGACAGGAAGAGCGGAGTGTCATCCAGGCAGCACCCAGTGAACAGGATAATATAGTGACAGACCGAACTGAGAGGTAAAAGATGAATATTAAGAGGAAGAAGCTCCAGGATGGAACCATGGGGCACACTGAAAATAGGTTGGAAACCAAAGGTTTTTATTTGGAGGAACTGAGTGCGACTAAAATTACATGAAGGAAACCAGCAGAGGGGGATATCTGTTCTCTGGGGGATATTTATTAGATCTTCACTGACCTGGTCTCTGAGGTCTTTCATGTCCAAAAGCACGTTGTCTGCAGCCTCATCCAGCTCTTCAGTCCGTCGTCTTATCACAGATGACTTGTTTCTCCAGACATGAAAGTGCCTCTGAAAGAAGAACAGTCAAGCTTCTTAATTCCAACACATTCCAGAGAGTCAAAAACAGGGAAAAGTCAATGCAGAGCAAAGAACGCTTGGAAGGAATATTGAAACATAATCTCTCTGAATGCCATGATGTTTGCTGAACTATGGGGGATTATTCCCCGAAACAGCATTAAAATCCTTCTACATCCTTCATTACACTTTATCAAATCACTGATTGTTGTCAGATGCCAACTAAATAAATCAAACTGGGATTATTTGAGTGTAAATCTAACTCTTCTGTTAAGACCTCAGGGGTTTCTGAGAATTAGAGAACAATCGTCGTCATGAAGACCAAGGAAGACAATAAATCAGGGAGCAGAACTTTATCATGGGCTCACCTTAAACTGCTCAGGTGCACTGAGATCTGGCTTTTCTTAGATTATAAATAAACACTAAGATTATAACATGTAAACATTTGTAAAGCCAGAATAGATGCATCAAAAATGTTGCTTTAAACATTCCTCCAATGCTCAGTTCTTTAGCTGAACACTACTTTGGCACTGAAACTTATGTTGTCATTGTTGAGAACTGAATATATATACATGAAGCATGCTAAATTATTCATTTAAACACCATGTTTCTGTATTTTACGAACCTGGAGTTGATGAGCGGTATAGTTGTAGTATTTGATCCTGTCGTTAGCCGCAGCACCAGTGGAGATGTTCAGCACTCCGACCTTCAGCTGATCCAGGGTCTTATTAGACAACCTTAAATCTCCAATCAGCTGCCAGATGCAATCATCACAACCTGAAAGCAGAGGGAGCATTTAAACAGATGACTATTCATGTCTATTCTTGTGTAGTTTGTTGTGTTGCTGTCAGCTCCACTCACTGTTGTTGCAGAGATTGACTGCAGCCTCTGCCAGGCATTCTCCTGTATGCATGTTACAGTGGCCGCTCTCACAGTCACACTCTGCAGAAGGAGAAAAATTCACCTACTTAGGATCTGCTGAACTGATTGTTTTAACAGCTGCACTATGTCTACACATTTGAGCTGCTAAGGGATTTCATCTCCAGGCGAAGGGTCACGGCTCTCAGCTCAAGCTCGTCTGACACCATCAGCACTGCTGCAGTCGTAGGTGTGGGAATGGACGTTTCAGGCCTTTTTCTCTGGAAATGTGTTTTTCTAATTTGAAGAGAGAGGAAAACATTTGCCATGGAGAACATATACATCTGACTTACTCTGGCAGCCAGAGGGACTGTAATCCCAGTACCCTGGGAGGCAGCGCTCACAGTAACGACCTCCAGCCCCCGGGCGGCAAGAACAGCTGTGAGTAAGCGGATGGCAGGTTGGGCGAAGGGACGCTGGCCCACATTCACACCTCCTGCAGCCCTGACAGCTGGAGAATCCAAAGTAACCCTCCTGGATTAAAAAACAACAAACAAACAATGTTAAACAAGTTCATGGGGGTTTAACTTCACACCTTTTCTTCTTTCAAGTACTGGTTGTGCAACAAGGGAATGTTACAGCTCACTGTGTTAAAAGCAACCACATATATTTCTGGCATTCATAAAACAACTTCAACTACTTCCACCTAGAGTGTTAGCTTTCTGCAAAGAGTTGTTATACACATTTATTCCCAACTAAGTTTTCTATTATGATCTCTCAGATAGAGAAAAAAAGTCCTGAGGTTTTTGGGATATTGCATACGGCGGTAGAATATGTCGTAACACTCTAAAACGGAGGTCTTCAACAGGGGATCCGCGACCCCAAGAGGGTCCACAGAGGTACTGCATGGGGGTCGTGAAAGTTTTGGTTGTTTAGGCTTTTTTTATATTCCCCCCATGCAATTTTACACTACCCTCTGAAAACCAATCCGGTTAACTGATCCGAGCTTGGATCAGTTAACCGCGCCGAGCTTGGTTCCCGACGACCGTTTTACCGACGACCGACGACACACCACATTAGCACAGTTCCTCGCCTCCTAGTGACGATCTACGGTAAAACTGCTCTCTAGAGCTAAACAAGCAAATCAGCAAAGTGCTACTGTAACATTATGCAAGTTTGCAGAGAGTCAGAAGAAGAAGGCAGCCTTTGGTGAATTTAATTTACTGAGTCGGCTTTTTGGAAGTTGATACGACAAACGATGTAGCCTAATCATGGTTTACAGACGCAGAAAACAACGACAGGAGTTGAGGTTGTTATCTGAAAACTGAGCCAGAACTGAAACACGCCGAGCCCTACTGTTGAACTAGTACTAATTTAGTGCGGTTCAGTTGTGTCTGGCACGGTCTGCTTCAGTTTTGCGGGCCATTTAAGGCTGATTTATACTCAGAAACCAGGTCGTCTGTGTGTGTGTCACAGTGAAGGCAGATATGCCCCCGCCCCTGCCGCAGACACTCTGGTGCACCTCTCCAAAATTGTAGTTGACTGCAGACAGTGCCACAGACAGGAGGCCTCTGATTGGTCAAATCTACATCAGCTATACACTATCCATATTTTCTGTTTGGTATTTTACCTTAATGGCTTGTTTTGTTTGTATGACCGCCATTGTGGAAAATGACTGGTGAAGATGGACCACCTAGAAGAGCGAGATGCATGAGAACGCTGGGACCCTTTTTCTCCTCTTGTCCCTCCATTGTTGCACAAACTTGCCCCCACTACCTCACCGCCTCGGCTGTATCTAGACCAACAGCTACTTCCTGATTGCCCCTCTTGCGTTGTGGCGTGGAATAGCGCAGACCGCGCAAACCACGCTTCAATATTGGGCATAAATCAAAATATCTGCAACAAGGCTGGGGGAGGATAACCAGGCCTTTATACTCAATGGGTATCTCGGTTACCGTGCTCGGACCGATCAGCACGGTTTAAAAATGGTAGTGGAAATGGGGCTATACTGAAGGTAGGAAAGACTATGTTAGGATTTCTAGATAATGTTAAGTAGAAAAATCCACTCCTACTCAGTGCTTCTACCATCAATATATCGATGGTTTGTTCCTCTGTACTGATGAGGTACCATTAGTTGGTACAGTACGAAGGTCCTCCTCACCTCACATTGGTCACAGAAGCGTCCTTTGACTCCTGGCTTGCAGTGACACACCCCTGTCCTGTCGTCACATGAGGAGGTGCCGCATTTGTTGCACTTGCACTCTGGGAAAGACAAGGTTGGTTCTAGAGTTAGCCTTGACATTTTTCTTTCCAAAGATCAATTTTTGCGAAAACTCTTTGTGGTACATATGACTGAGGACACAGCTCAGATTGGCTTAAAAAAAAATTATTGTAAAGTAATCACTACTTGACAGTCATGTCACACCCCTACATGGGGGTCTTCTGCCAGTAAAGAATGACGGATTGCTGTCTCAGCAGAAGAAGAAGCTGGCATTAACACACAAACACACTTCCAATCACCTCTTAAATAAGGATTTTAAGTCGTAGGGAAACGGCCGTTCCAACCATGGCAATTCCGAATTCTCCCGAGTGGTGCAAGACTTTACATGAGTGAATAAAGTGAATGTGAGTGGTTGTCTATCGAGGTGACTGTTGTGGTGGAAGGTTTGCAAGCAAGTTTGATTTTGGCTGGTTTCTCGAGGAAGCATCCTGCTAACCAGTTAGCAACTTAGTGCTAGTAAGGTTCCCAATGGGAAATTCCATTGGGACCAAGTAACACTAAATTGGTGACTTAGAAACTTGGCGCTGTCAAGGAACGCTATGGACAGCGGAAACATGCAAAGAGGAGGAGAGTTTCTGCGTGTCGGAGGTGGGTGGATGAGTCTCCCCTGTCATCCATTTTTATTTAGAGGAGGAAAGCGGGACGGCGAGATGTTGTGGAAAGAGGGCGCCAGGGCGGCAGAAGCTTGGTTTGGTGTAGAAGGCTTCCAGCCGTACATGTTTGAGCCTTTGCCTCGCTACTTAGCGCTGCCAGTTCTGTTAGCTCTCGCCTGCGAAGACACAGGCGTCCATCCCCCGGTGAACACTGGGATGGAACTCAATGGGAAAGGAAATGATTCTTATTTTAGGATTTTAACCGTTGTGTATATTAGCTAGCTACATATGAATCAAGAAAATTTTCCAAATTTTGGGACTATATGGTCTGATAAAAAAGAGTACATTTATATACACAGTTTAAGCCAGAATGATTTGACATTTAAACATGACTTCCTTATGACTTTAAGCTACAGGTTAAGCCCTACCTTTGCAGTTCTTGGCGCTGATGGCGTCGCCGTAGAAACCAGGGGCGCACCTCTCACAGTTGTCACCGGCTGTGTTTCCCCAGCAGTGCTGGCAGCGTCCCGTCATGTTGTGGCACTCGTTAAAGATCAGGTTAGGGTCAGTGTTGCCATTACAGTCACACCTCTTACAGGATGAACCGATAAGCATTGGGTTTCCATAGTAACCTGGAGCACACCTTTATGGGAAAGCAAAGATAGCACAGGTTACACAGAAAAAATGTGATATAAGTATATCAGCATTTCTTGAAATAGGGAGAATTTCTCTTGATTTGAGCAGGTAATAAAACTACACTGGAAAAATTATCTAGAAATAACTACTAATTTCATAAATTAAGGGTATTTACCCTTAATTTGAGTAAGTAAATTAGATAGTTTGCCAATTGAATGAGTATTTTTAATCTTAATATAAGATAATAAGATAAAATGCACTTGAAATGACACAATGCTATTGTCTTTTGTTATTTTAAGTGTAAATTGTCTTGTTCTATTGGCAAAACGTGTCCTTTACCTCCTCAATCCAAGAACAAACACACTTATTTAAGAAAAAATGACTTATCTACATTTAGATTTTTTCCAGTGTAAAATGACTAACATTTAAAGTATGAAATATTATCTTATTTCAAGTGCATAATATCTAATCACATTGTTTTATTGGTAAAAAAAATATCAATTTCCCTGGAATATCTTCTTTATAGCCTGCTCAGCGACATTTAAGAAGTATTTCTTCTACCATTTTTAGATCAGTTATCAGTTATATTTGAAATCAGTAAAGCTGTGAGAGATGTGGATATGCCTTAGAACCAAAGAAAAGAAAAAATATCCTTAATATTGTGAATGAAAGAGCACTAAGATAGCATGGTTGAGCTCTGTAAACATTTTGTTGGAGGTAATCCGCTAATCAGCACTGACCTCTCACAGTGATTTCCAGCGTAGCCCTGTTTGCACTTGCACTGCAGACTGCCGACTCCTTTTTTGCAGTACACAGCAAAGCTGGCCGGACACACACATCAAAAAGAACATCACACAATGAGCCAAAACCCAACCCTGAGTCTCCATCAGAGAGAACAAACCAGCTCACTTGTTAGATTCGGTGGGGAGGGGGCAGGAACAGGGTATACAGGCATGTTGCCCATCCTGACTGGAGCTCAGGATGTAGCCATCTTCACAAATTTCACAAAAATCTCCTGTGCTGTGGTCCCTGCAGTTCTGGTGGGGGTGAGGGGTACACCATTAGCATGACACTGGTAATTACCCTGAACCATTAAAACGGATCTATGATACTTACAATGCAAACACCAGTGATGTCATTGCAGTAGTCAGCGTGGCCCTTACAGTTACATGGAAGGCATACGCTTTGTTCACTGAGGAAATAACCCTTGGCACACACCTGTAACACAAAACGAAACATCAGATTTAAGCTGTGTAGAGTTTATAACACAGCGACGGTAGTTAGGGTTTACCTTAAAGCAATACAGCACATTTGGGAAACCCTGAAAAGGCTGAGTGGCTTCCATTATCACTTACACCTCTACAGTATATAACAGAAGAGAGCCTTTTGGGCCTTCAGGGAGTTTGCCCTGTAGTTCTAAGGTAATTCTAATGCACACTGCAAAAAAAAAAAAATCAAGAAATAAGTCAACATTTCTTAAATTATGTGTATTTACCCATAGAGTTTGTAAATAAGATGATTTGCCAATGGAATGAGATTGTTTACTATTAAAATAAGATAATATGCACTTGAAATAAGACAATGTAGTTGTTTTTTTGTAAATTGTCTTATTCCATTGGCAAAGTATCTCACCTATAAAAACAAATGCACTTAAATTAAGTAAAAAGGACTTATCTAGATTTAGATTTTTTTCCAGTGTATATCTGCGCTGCTTTCCATTGACCACGGCTAAGTAAAATACAAATGTTCTTACATCCTTGTTCCATTAATAAAACCTTACATCAGTACCTACAGAAGTATTGCTGTTCCAATGTAAGAAAGTTCCCTTCTGTGGGTTTTCTTTTTTCCTCAATGCATGGAAATGGATTCTAGGGTCTGTTTAATTATTGCATCTAAATGAGCCTTTTTCTTTTATCTTTATTACAAAAATGCAAACACTGATATTTTCATATGGATTGAACTGATACATGTTAGTTTATTACTAAGTAGTTAAAGAGGAAAGGTTAGCAAAATAAAATGCATTTATCTTGGGGTTAATGTTGCCAGAGAACAATCTTAGTTTTGTTTATGTTAACGTGTTGGAATAGTTTAGAAAATATGTTTTATTCTTTCTTTCTGTTGTCTAATATTTGAATCTCTTTTTTAAAATAAAAGACAAACTAGATGAGTTCATGAAAGACAATAAATGTGTTTTTGGGCTCTGATGCTGAGAAGGACCCAACAAAGGGTGTTTGTTCTGTCAGAAGGAATCCTTCAGATCTGAAGGAGCATTTTATCTAATTATCTTATTACAAGAGTAAAAATACTCATTCCAATGGCAAACTATCTCATTTACCTACTCAAATTAAGGGTAAATACACTTAATTTAAGAAAAATGTTACTTATTTCTAGAGTCTTTTTCCAGTGTGGAGGAAAGTACCAGCCAACATTAAAGTTGCTACAACAGTTACAAATCAACTTCATCATTCAGGGTGCCTATCTTTTCGAAGTAAAATTTTCTTTCTATGTAACAAAATACCACATATGCCTTTTCTGAAGTTGATTTTCAGGCTTTCCATCATAGTCAAACATTTCTTTGAAAAAAGGGCATGGACGTGGTTTTAAATAAGTACTATTACTTGTGGGGCAGATCTAATGAAACAGGTTTTAAAGCATAGCTTCTGCTGATTCAATTCAATTCAGTTCATTTCTATAGCACCAATTGACAACAGATGTCATTTCAAGGCACTTTACAGTTCACCAGATCATCCAGTCAGATTGATTCCAACTTTTCTATCTAAGGAAAACCAGTTTATTGCATCGATTCATTGATTCAAAGGCAATCCCTCACACTAAGCACGCTTGTAGCGACAGTGGAGAGAAAAAAACTCCCCTTTAAACAGTGAAGAAACCTCCAGCAGAACCAGGCTCAGTGTGAGCGGCCATCTGCTGAGAGGCTCCACTGGGGTTCAAGGAGACAGAAGCAGACATAGAAAAAGAAGCATAGATACAAAAAGGCAACCAGCTGCACAGGCGGCCCCAGTCCAGGAAACAAACAGCCAGGCAGATGAGCTCCATCCAGCTCCCATGTCAGAGGATGAAGATAGCACATCCAAAGTCACAGTCAGAGAAACAGGACTACACTGAAAAACAGGCTGATCTCCAACATCTATAAACAAAGGTGTTGATGGCAGCTAATCAATACATTTTTCAGATCGCTGCCTTGGTTCTCTGTGCAGTTGCTGACTGAGAAGATTATTCACCTGTGTCCCACCATAAACAATTATTGTAATAATGCCGCTTTTTTGTAGTTGCAACATTTTAATTTGTTCTATGGAAAGTTTTTAATAAATGTTGTTATGTTTGTTTGTCCAAAATATTGTGAATTTTAGGAAAATGCCATTTAATTTCTCCTGGGTTCCCCGTGGCTCGGCAGTATTCTGAGTTTATTTACCGCCTTAAAAATGGCCTCCATTTACTGATTTTTCCCCAGCTTCTCCTGCTCTTAAGAAATCAGTTTGACCTTTTTTCACCCTGTTTGCAGTATTTTCCTTTCGGCTCTCAGACTATTTCCCAGCAGATTGTTGTTGTAACCACTGTGTTGGGTAACTCTCCAGAGCAGATTGACTCACGGGTCACAGCTTGACTGCCTCTCGGCTTTCCAGATAAAATCCACCATTACTGGTTCTGGTTCTGATTCTCCATCATGACTTCCCACATTCCTAGTCATTACAAGAGCACCACTACTACTTGAACTTTTCACATTTATAACAATGACATTACAAACTGCGCAGATTTATCAACCAACAACATGCACCTTTTTTTTCTCTCACACTGTTTACATTTGATCACAGCTGCACTTTATGGAATTTAAATGTTCTGCTGCTCATTAACTGTCTAAAATTTAATTTTGTGAAAACAGAAACTAGTCCATAACCAGTTAGTGGAAGAAAATAAATGATTGACTTTGATAATGTCAGATGCGGTCATATTCAGTCCCTCTGACTCAATACATTGTGGTATTGTATTATAGAATCACTTCTGTCAGTGAGCCCCATGGCAGCCGTGGCTACAGTATAGTTTGCCACATCAGTGAATGGGTGAATGACTGAATGAAATGTAAAGAGCTTTGGTCAAGTCCTCTGACTTAAAAACGTGCTATATAACTACAGGCCATTCACCATTAACTATATAGTTATTAGTGCAAACGTTAGCACCAGCTTCAGTCACAAACAGTTTTTAATTATGATGGGAGGTGGGAGTAATCCAACATATGATGTTGTATTGTCACACATTTTGTGTGGAATATCAGTGACAGTAACTTCTTTCTGAAGGTGAATTATATTTTGCTCCTTAGAAAACACTGCTATTTGTTTTTTTCTGTTAGCCGTTGCTACAATGAACCCGACCAAGGCACAGTCAGGAGAGTTAATTCAACTCATAGAATATTAAACCTTACACTAGAGCTTATTTAGCTCTAAACAGATTTACAGTTTATAAAGTGTTGGTATTTTTACCAGTGAATGTCATAGATTTAGTCAGATTTTATTTTTGTGTGGATGGGCAGGTAGGGGTGGGGTGTCTGGCAGGCCGCTTGCACCTCCTTACTATGCTTATTAAAATGAACAGATGCACTCCCTGTTTATAGATTCCTCTCTCAGTCATTCCCTGCCAGAATGTCTTCTTCTCCTACTTGCCCGTATGAGACTCCCCCCAGTGTCAGTGTGCTCCTGTGTTCTTCTGCTTGGCCTGTCCTCATTTGATGTCATCAGACTCTGACCCTGATCATGTCTAGCCTCTTTTTGCCTGCCATCAGTTCATTCTACCTTCATCCTGTCTAGTCAAAGTCTGCCTCCACTCTGTTCAGTCATCGTCTGCCATGATCTGCAATCAGCCAGTTCGTTTGTAAGCAGGGTCGATCTTCATCTGCCTCCCTTAGCTTGCCACCTGTCTGCTCTGCCTGCCACCAACATCAGCTGCCTACCCAAGCTTGCTACCAGTCTGCTTGCCTGGATTCATAAACATTCATTGCAAGCACTTACTATAAGCCTTGTAAACGTGTCTGGCTGAATCCCAGCTTCTCAGATCTACTGGCTTTAATTTAATCATGTTGTAATGCTGGCGAAGATTCACAGTCATTTTTTTTATTCATTAATTTGATTCATGATTAATTCTTTGGAATCATGTTGCTATATATTACATCCTTGGTGATGTTTTCTGATGCCACATGAATGCATTTTCCCTTAAAATTGTGTTATTATCTTTCATTGTGGTAATTCTTTGCACACATCATGTTATTTTTATAACAAACTAAAATCTACTTTAAACATTAAAATCTTTTACTAATCATTGTTTTACGACACATTAGAGGCGCGCTCTGTGTTTATCCAGTCCAAAGACACCCCTGCATCCTGAGTCACCATTGTACGTGATATTAGATTTCATTTGTTTATCCACCACTCATTGCTTAATCAACTTAAGCAGAAAGGCTCACATACAAACTGGTTGTTATGATGAACTCCAGCTGGAGTCAAAGTAAATCAGTTGCAGATGTTAAAATATAATTTGCTCTTTTGACAACTCTCACTGAGCTTTTTTAAATGCTCCAAGTGTTGAAAAACCCCTAATCCTGCAGGTAGATTTAAAAAGAAATGTATTAAAAATACTTGTGCAATTTATCAAGTTCTTATGCATTTCTTATGAACCGGGTTCGATTCCCGGCCCGGGTTCTTTCTGCATGGAGTTTGCATGTTCTCCCTGAGCACGCGTGGGTTATCTCCGGGTACATGACATGACTGTTAATTGGTTTCTCTAAATTCTCCTTAGATGTGAGTGTGAATGGTTGTTTGTCCTGTTTGTCTCTGTGTTGCTCTGCAATGGACTGGTGACCTGTCCAGGGTGGACCCCGCTTCTTGCCTCTAGAAAGCTGAAGATAGGCACCAGCACTCCTCACGACCCCAGCTTGGGATAAGCGTGACGGAAAATTAATGGATGGATATTTTGGGAAATTATTTTTTCCTTTTTTTGTTCTACTACTACGTGTATTTGGATTTTAATTTCATTGTTTTGAGGCCTAATCAACACAAGTCAATGGAAGTTACGTTGTCATGGCAACATCAAGCAAGCTAGGGCGTGGTTTCCCGCTCGCGGCAGCGGACTAGTAAATTTACATAGTCTAATGACTGAAACAAGGACGAAATATGACACAGAAACGCATTTCGGGTTCATCCACTTATGAGAGACTTTCTCCTCAGAGCGCACCTCAACATTTAGACACCTTTAACCAGGCGGGGCCCCCTGCCTGTAGCTAACATCTGTTCGTGCAGTTTAACGTAACCAAAGTATTTTAGAGTCTTATTGGGATCTTTGGTTCTTTGTGTAATGGAATACTGTTCAATAAGGTTTAAATAGTGCAATAATATAATTATTTCCTTGTGGTTTGGGTTAAAGAATCTTGGACCTAATAGAGTCACATAAGACATAAATACAGTGACTCAAGTTCCTGCCAGCTGACCAAATCTGCATTGTTACAATTGTGAACTGATGATGTCTGTGTGTTACAGACCCTGGTTGCGTGCATTGAAGTTTTATATGACAATAAAGTAGTAAATCTCAATCTATTTACTTATTAATTTTTATTGTATTTTAAATAGGCCTATAGGCTCATAAGTCTATTGTCCAAAAAAAACAAAAGCGTTTTCACAAATGACTCCCAGCAGCGCTGCTCTTCTGCATTTCCTCTGAAATGTATAATTATATTTGTTCGAATAGTATTTATGAAAATGTAAACCATATACCTTTTTGTGAAATATGATAAAACCTTCTCTGAAAGTCTTACTAATCACTTAAGTGTATTAGTAAGGTGTCCTCTTGTAGCAGTGCGACTTGTTTTGAGGAAGCCAGGCTTTCCGTCACGTGTCTGCTCCCAGGATGATCTGCTGCAGACTTCCACACCGTCTCTCTTTGTGTCTCTCACACACCACTTCCATCCTTTAAACTTCTGAGGCTGCAGCACTCAGTGAGGCGTACAATAGCGCTCTGTTAGAAGTGCAGAGTTTGACCTTCTTGCACCATGCAGTCAGCCGGACATTGATGGAGCGCATTCAGAGCTAGCAGAGGGTGGAACATTCCTAAGACTTACAGCTGTCCATGCTTGTGATTCATACTTTGTTTTATCCACAGATGGGCTGTGAGACAAAGCTGTGTTTGTGGCCAGCTCATGTTAAACATCCGCTATGTCCTGCAGGATACATTTCCTGTGGGTCTCCCTAAGCGTTAGCGGGTTTGAGCAGAGCAGTTCTGCTTTACCATACACTGGTGTTGTGCTTCCCTGCAAATATGTGGCTGACTGGAATGGAAGGAGACTAAACTCCCCAATTAAAAAGTTTATGGAAAAAAACAGCATTTAAAGCAAGAAAAAACAAAACTGAGTGATATTTCTGTCACACTATCACATGAATTCCTCCATAAATAATAATTAACTTTGTGTCAACACTTGGAAATGAAGCTGGATTCATTAAACCATCAAAAGTTTCATAAAAATCTCCCTTTATAATGTTTTTTTTCTAAAGCCAAGAAACATCTGGCCTTCGAACTGAGGAAAATAAAAAAAAGATCTGAGGAAAACAAACCAACTGATGTAATTATGGAGGAAATTATGAAAGAGAATGATTTAAAACAGCTGTAATTAATCTAATGTTCAGCACAGATTTTTTTCCTTTGTTCTTAAACCAGAAGCCTTGGTTTGGTGGGGCTTCAGAGCAACTGAGTGGGCTTACAACTCAAACGTTTTTAAATACATATTTTATTTAGGCAGGGGCGGGTTTAGGAACTTTGGGGCCCTAGGCAAAGACAGGCAGGGGCCCCTCTGAATTGAAAAGACAACACATAAAACAGAGACATTCTCCAGATAGAGAAATGTTAATAGAATAGACATCCATTATCTGTTCTA
>JAGKQL010004669.1:0-13554 GCA_018398635.1 Cyprinodon brontotheroides
ATTCTGCTATATTCTGCTATATTCTGCTATATTCTGCTATATTCTGCATACATCCTGTTTATCTCTGATCAACAGAAAACTTCCTGAAAAAGCAGCTTTAACTGGATCTTTGCTGAGTCTGCAGCTGCTTCCTGCAGCTTCACTTCATCTTTCAACCACTTAGCTTCCAAATCAGTTTACATTTAACCACAATGGGAGGTCAAAGGTCAACACACATGGTTATCATGTTATAGCAGCAGACTAAGGTTAAACCCCGCCCTGACTCCTGACCCCTCCATCACTATATAGAGCAGGGACAGTATAGTGAACTTTATAGTGAACTGACAGATAGACGATCACTGCTTTTTGCTCTGTTGGTCACGTGACTCCTCCTCCCTGTGCCGCGCCTCTGACGCCTCCCTGGAAAGTCTGGGCCTCTAGTTTCCAAAGATGCCGCCATTAGTGGGCGGGGCTAAAAATGAATACCTGTTGTTTTATTATTCCCGCAGAGTCACACATGTCAGGTGTTTTATTTCTTCATGCAGCTATAAAACAAAACTTACTTGTGAAAAAATAAGTTTAAAGATGTTTTAGACATTTTAAGCCCCATTTGAAAGGTGTGTGGATGAAACACCATGTGACTGGGATTTGGCCATTTCTATAAATAGATAAACGTGTCAGTTGGGCCGTATACCAGACCCACCGGGCGCTACAACATCGAGAGGAAAAAAAGAAACAGTTTTCCTGTTCCTGAAACTGGTGTAATCTGGTGTTTCGGTTTCAGAAACTGGTTTCTAGAAAGCTGCATCTGAACACGGCTCAGACCAAAGAACACCTGGTTCAGAGGTTCCATCTAAGCTCGTCTCTGATTGGATTATCCTTCACCTTTCCAACACCTAAACCTTTAATGAGCCGATTTTATGGATTATTCTGTGCTAACGAAGCACTTAGCTTCCTCACCACAGACCAATGAAATTACAGGAGAGGTCACAGGGAACCAATCGCACTGCAGGAATCTAATCAAGCCGCCTTCACACTCAGACTAAAGTCTTCAGATCATTTGACTCCTCATCCACACAAACACCTTTATTAGGAAAATAAAGAAGGAAATATGACGACGTTTTGATATGAAAGGCAACTAATCCGATGAAGAGCTTCACAGGACTGGCATCAATGAACAGATGATGATGGAGGGGCAGCATGAAGAACCGCAAAGTGGTAAGAAAAGCAGAAGGTGGAACATCATGGCGTCTGAAACAGCCTTTCCATCAGGAGACAAACAGCTCCGTCTCTGGCGGCTCCTAACGACTATGAAGGAAAACTTTTCCAGATTCACTCAAAGATCAAAGAGAAATCCTTCCAGCTAGAAGACGTTCCTCTGATCCGCCTCTGACCCGCCTCTGACCACGCCTCTGATCCGCCTCTGACCACGCCTCTAGTCATCAGGATCATTTTGATCAATAATTTAATCATGATTATTCTTTAGACTTTTATTGCACCATTAAAAACAACATGGCTGCAAATTCCATGAAAAATAAAACTTTCAATTGAAAGAGCTGATAAATAAAGCAAAGATTAGCATAAAGTTTAACATTTAAAAGTATAAAACATGTTATTGCAGAGGAACGATCTACAGCAGGACTTTAGGCCAACAGGTTTTAGACTAGAAGGACCTTCCTGACTCTTTCTGCCTGCAGAGACGAGCGAAGGAAAGTCTTTCCCCCGCTGCTCACCACCTTCTCTGATGGGAAACTGGTTGCATTAATGGGTGGAAGGCAGAGTTTCTGTTCTCTCCAGCAGATCCTCTTCACTCTCATCTCTGCAACTGGAGCTCAGAAGCAACAGCCTGCTGAGGAGAGGCTCTTGATGTTGCTGCTTCAGTGACCTTGGAGAAACTCCCCCAGGTCTTTGTTTTCTTAGATGCACCAGGTGGATCTACTGAGCCCTTTAAAACTAAACCATAAATCCCATTAAGATCCACCTCTGCCTGCATCTTATCAGAACTACAGCTAGCCAAGCATTGCAGGGCATGCAGAGGCGTGCGGCGATGCAGCCCTGTCCTCAGTAACAGAAGTCAGCTTGAAGCTTGGATGCAGAGCAGGATGCATGTTCAGCTCTTCTTCATAAATGCAGAGTTCAGCCCTGAAGGCAGCGAGGACATTAGCCTCCCAGTCCACTTCAGATGCTGATCAGTTCGGCTTTGATCGTGTCAGTCTGTGGCTTAAACACCAAATTTGACCTTTTTCCATCTTTAGCACCAAGCTAAGAACTTCATCCACAGCTTTAGGAGATGCTAACCTTCAGCACTTCTTCACTACGCCTGAAATTCTGCATCAGCGATGTCTGTGAGAATTATAAAGGTGCATAAGATGATTCCAACGGAGCATCTTCTAAATAATGACGCCTTTAAAGGGGAAAATAAATAAAACTAAATCGCTGTTTGCAGATCATTGTCCTTGATTTTGACCCTTTGCTGCAGCAACATATGCCGGATAATGACGAGCATTAATCCGTTATAGCAGATTTACGTTGGGATATACATCAGCTTGGCCTTGGAGTTGTCTTTGCTACAGAGCCACATGGATGAGTTATGGAGTCACAGCCTTCCTGAGCGGCCGGCTATATTTAAACCCGCAGTGTGAGGCTCTGCATGCAGCAACGCAGAGACTCTGATGTTAGAACAACTGGAGCAAAAACAGCAACAGAAACACGTCAATATAAAACATCAACTGCTGTAAAAACGATCAGAAATCATCTTTTATACTCAAACTGAGAGCTAAACTTTAACACAATAAATTAAGGAAATAACTGAAGGAAACAGAAACAATTACTGGAATATTTCATAAGATTTTTAGCATCTAAAAAAAAAGTTTATCAGAACTAGACTGAGACTGAACAGCATCCAGGATCCTCATCTTATTACTTTACTTCCAATGTTTTATTCTTTTTGATTTTATATACTCTAATAATCCCAGGGGGAAATTCCCTCTCTGCATTTAACCCCTCCCCCTGGGGAGCAGTGGGCTGCCATTGCGTGGCGCCCAGGGAGCAGTGTGGGGTTAAGGGTCTTGCTCAGGGATCCAGAGTCTGTGGGAGTGGGGGATCGAACTCCCAATCTCAGGATTCAAAGCTCTGTGCCCTAACCACTAGGCCGCCACTCCCGGCAAAAAAAAAAAAACAGGGGAGTCGCCCAGTACCACAAATCATGCAGTTGAGATTCCCACATTTGGGGGATTCCCAAAGGTCATCACAGCCGGTGGTGCAAAGGTCAAGCCTCCCTCTGGGTGAACCTCCTTCATGATCAGGGTATCGCCTCTGCCAGGTAAGTATCTAAACTCTGCTCCAGGCTCGAACTCACAACCTCGGCATCGCTCTGCTGAATACTGTGGTATAAGTTCCGCGCGCTAACCGATGGCGCCACTGGAGCTTCTCAGGTTCCCTTTAAGGTCTAAAATCAGGGAATTCAGTCCAGTTTATATCTAAACTGCTGAACAATAAATAAATATTGTTTCTTCCATTTTCTGCATTAAAAAAGACTCACATTTCACTTTGATTTTCTCAGGTGTTCAAATCCTTTTTTACAGCTTGATCATTCAAATAAATAGCTTTTAGAAATCACACATTTCTATTTCTTTTTTAGATCATGTCTCTCCCAGTGGAGATGAACCTATAATAATTTTAAATCCTCCATGATTTCTAACTTGAAAATAGCAGCGTGTTAAAATGCTTATTTTCCTCATTAGAAACTGTTTCTCCGTAGTTTATAAAAAACATTTGAATGCAGCAATAATGATCAGAGCTGCTCTCTGTTCCTTCTACATAAAAATCTGTTCAGTTTTTTTAACCTTTGGAGTTTAACTCCTTGGTATTTATGGATCTTTCATATGCAGAATGTCTGCAGAAGTCAGAGTTAGCTTCCAGGCAGCGTCTGTTTTTCAGCTTTTCTGATTGGTTGACGGCAAGAGTTACATTTTGGAAATCCGCCGTCAAACGCTCGGAAACTCTGACGCCATATTGGTCGACGCACCGCTGCATCTCCCAAGGCCCTCCCCCATAGAGTTTGCATCTAAACCAGTTGTTTTGAACGCAGCTTAGTGGGTAAAAAGTCTATTTAAAGCTTTAGCCAGACTTCCTGCACGGCTGCGAGCAGTAAGGGGAGGGTCGTAAGGGGAGGGTCGACTCTCCTCCGTCATTAAAGTTTTTTTTTTTTTTTTTTTTTTGTTTAGTATACCTTTACTGAAAACCAATAATCAACAGCTTTGAAGCAAATCCAAAAGCATTTTCTGTAACATGTTACCTGAGCCAAAGGCACCTGCCTTTTTTTTTTTTTTTTTACTTATCCGGGCTCGACTCGTTTTCCATCAATGATGGCATATCCCTCTTTCAGGAAAGCCTTACTCCCGTTCCGTCTGGCCTCTTCCGCTTTTGGCCACAGCTTAGCTCTGGCCTCTCGATCTTCTTTAGAGAAGTCCTCCCTGAAGTGGATGTGAAGTTCTTTGCAGACTCTTGCATCTTTAGATTTTTTCCATATTTCATTTCTGACCGCTCGTGTTGCAAACTGAATGATGATACAGGTCTTCGCATTTTGTTGCACGCCGCGCCGCTCTTCTTGCCTACAGTCAACGGTAGTCACCAGCTCCCGTGATTTTGTCGACTGCCACTGGAATCACCCTGGTCAGGATCCCTACTCACAGCCTTTTACATCCTCAAGTGTCTTTCTCCCGTAAGCCTAGTAGCCCTTTGTGTCCCATCTCCTCTTTGTATCTGGCATTTTTACACACATTTCCACTGTAGATTGCTGTTTTCTTCTTTTAGAGCAGTTATTGGTCCTTGTAGTTTTCCCCAATCTCTTCCTTTTATTTTCTTTTAACCACAGCATTAGGCCTCTATGCGAGTTCAAAGTTTTGAGACGCTTTGTCCTGAGTGTCACCCTGCAGGACTGTTCTTGAATAGCCAGATATATACCTCACAGCACGTTAGCTTCTGCCACTTGTTTTGCAGGCAGAATCAACTTTTCAGCACAGCGTTCAACGTGACAGCATGAGACTCAATCAGTTTTCGTGTTGTTCCCCCTTTGTTTGAAGGACACACCCTTTATTATACACGAGTGTGTTAAATTAGACAGGTCACGTGATGTGACAAACAATCATCCAATAATGATCAAAACAACAACAAATGAGAGCACAAAAACATTCATAATGTCAACACCCCCACTTGCTCATATTTGGGTAACTTCCTCTAACTCTTAATACTTCAACCAAAATACATTCATGATACACCGAACATAAACATTTCATACTTCCTCAACTTAAGCTTTGTTGCTGGTTTAGTTAGTACATCTGCAACCATTTCATTAGTTGGACAGTACTCTAGAAAGACTTTTCCTTCATTTACAACTGATCTGACAAAATGATATTTAATATCAATATGTTTACATCTTTGTCTATACACAGGATTTTTGGCTAAGGATATGGTACCCTGATTGTCCTCATAAATCTTAGCCAAATAATCCAAACCATCCATGTTGAACAACAAGCTGTTTCAGGTATAAGCATTCCTGTAGAGTAGCAGCTAGTGCCATGTACTCTGCCTCACATGTAGATAGAGCTGTCAGGGGTTGCTCCTTGGTTTTCCATGAGACTAACGGACCATCTTTTTACTTAGACTCAATAAATCTCAGTTGTACTTCATCTGATACATCACCTGCCCAATCAGCATCACTGTATGCATATATATAGTCATCACAGGCAACTTTTTAAAACATAGTTCTTTTATCTTGTATGCCTTTAGGATACCGAAAACATGCTTTTTACAGTATTCCACTGCTCTGTGGTTGTAGTTCTGGTAAAGTACTGTGCCAGTTTACTTACTACATAGCTTAAATCTGGTCTTGTACATATTGAGAAATAGATTAAGCTTCCTACTGCCTCCCCTGTATTTTCTGACATCACCATTACCCTGCATTATCAGCATATAAGTTTCTACCACAAGGGGGTAGTTCGCGGGTTTACAGTTCTCCATATTGAACTTTTTCAGTATTTTCCTCACATACTTTGACTGTGACATTTTAATACTGTCAACGCCTCTCTCAAAAGTCAATGCCAAGAAAAATGTGTCAACTTTCCCAAGTCCTTTCATCCTAAATTTGGATGCAAAGTTTCTTTACATCTCTAAAGGATATTTGTATCACTGGCAGCAATAATCAAATCATCTAACCCATATAATGATAAACACAGTTCCAGTATCAGTAATCTTTTGTGTAAACACAATGATCAGCAGGGTTTTGAACAAACTTGATTTCACATAGGTAGTCATGCAACATTTTGTTCCAGTTTCTGCCCGACTGTTTAAGTCCATAAAGAGATATTTTGCAGTTTATACACCAGTCTTTTCATTTTCTTGAGATTCCTTCTTGTAGCCTTCTGGTTGTTCAATATAAAAGTTCACACTCAATTGGGGCATGTAAATATGCTGTCTTTACATCCATCTGGTGAACAAACATGTCCCTCCTGTGCCACCTTTTGCATCAACACTCTGATGCTCGTCATGCTAGCAGTTGGTGAAAAGGTTTCATCATAGTTCACACCTTTCTTTTGACTGAATCCTTTAGCAACATATCTAGCCTTATATTTGTCTGATCCATCACTATTCCTTTTAATTGCATACACCCATTTACCCCCCACTACAGCTTTACCTACAGGTAAGTTGGTCAGGGAAAAAGTAACATTGTCCTTTAATGACTCCATTTCCTCATCCATTGCTGTAACCCACTCTTTTGCATTCACAGATGTTACAGCTTCTTTGTAGGTTTGAGGTACTCCACTAATCAGTCTGTAACAATAATCAATGTTGGCTATCTCCTCTTCATCAATGCTACATACATAGTCATCTAAATAACCTGGTTTCTTTCTCTCTCTGACAGGGTATCGCTTCTCAGGTTCTTCTTGTTTTGTTGTGTGACTGGTACTCACCATTGGTGGTTCTTCTGTTTTCAGTTTATGATCAGAAACATTTACTGGATCAGCATCTGAAGCTTTGCTGCTCTGGGACAAATTCTAATCATATCCTCATCATCATCCAAAGTTACATCCATTTCATTTTTCTTTTGGATAAATTCCACAAGCCTGTGTTTCTGGACTTTCTATGTTTGGATGGTAGACCATATAGGCTGGACTATTCTTGTCATACCCTATAAAAATGCCTTTTTCACACCTGAATCCAGCTTCCCTTTCTCGCGTTTGTAAGTGTAACAAACACATCAAACTCGTGCATCCTAGAAATGTTAGGGTTTCTGCCCGTCAACATGAAATAAAGGCGCTTGCTTTGATAGATTATTAAAACATCTGTTTTAAGCACTACAGCAGCTGTCTGAACTGCATATTATACATAACATTTTTGGTAACTCAGCATCGACAACATGCATCTAGCCATGTCAAATAGAGTTCTCCAGTTTTCGCTCTGGCCGCATATTTTGATGTGGAGAATATGGTGCTGATGTCTCATGTCTGGATACCATTTCTGCTCAGTAATGCCTCGGTAATCTTTTCCCTGTGAATTCTGTACCATTGTTCGACCTCATACATTTAATTTTTCCATGTGGGGCCATGTCAGCAATAAACTTTTCAGTTGCTTGTACTGAGTCACTCTTGTTTTTCGAAAAATATACAAAGACTGCACTGGAATAATCATTCAGAAGGATAATGGCATATCTGTGACCATCTTTTGGACATTGGGTCTATAGGTCCTGGCAATCTGTGTGACCATTGCTAATGGTTCTTTAGCCTTTGCATCTGGCTCTTTTGTTCCTCCTAGTTTGAACAAATTTTCCTTTTTGTGCAGACTTCACAATACATGGCATTGGGTCACCTCTCCCTTTAATTTCCATGCCCTGAACAACATTTTTCTAGCTTCAGTACACTTCTGTACTGCAATGTCTGCTAATCTCATGCCAACTTTGTAAGTCATAACATTTTACACTGATCACCACATTCATTGTCCATTGTTTGTAAGTAATACAGTTTGTTACATCGTGAATGGGGAACTTGGTTCCGTCTCTGAGAAAGAAACGTTCTTTCCTTCTTTGAAGATCACTGTTGCCCCGGTGGATGTTGCAGCTTTCACTGAGAAGATGTCTTTAGCAGTATGAAGGTGTACAATGCATTCCTCAGCGCACTGTTTTAAGGCATTCGACCTCTGCTGTCGATCAAACATACACTTCAGCGTCTCCTCGTTTGCTTAGCAACCCCAAAACACCTGGATCCATCAGCCAGTCCCACGCAGTGCATCTCGGCCTGGAAACTTTCATCAAGCCTCGAAACTTCCTGATGTCAGTGATTGTATTGCAGTATTTGCACCAGCGTCACCATCGAACCTCTCCTTTTGATGCCGTCCATTAAGCATGTCAGCGCCGCCACTAGGAAAAGCAAACTCTTTTACGCCGTCTCTTTCTCGCTACTTTCCGCTGGCGTTGAAACCCATTTGTTTTCTCCGTCTGCAGGTTAGCGTTGCTGTGGCTGTTATTCTTACAGTAACACCACTGCTTCCGCTGGCCGTTCTGCTTATGTGGCCTTTCATCCCATTATTTAAAGCACGATCTCAGAACTTTCTGCTCCAGGATCATTTACACCTCTTGCGCGTTTTCGAGCCAGAATGCTTTAGCTTTCATCACATTGTCCTCAGATACTGTAGCACGCATATTTTCAACGTCTTCAAAACTTCTGAGTTTTAGTTTTTAAACTCTGCAAAAGTCAACTTATCACCATCTTCGCTTGGAGTGATATATAAATAGCTTAATGGCTTAAATGTTCTGGAAGTCCTTTTCAGGATCATGGCGACAGTTCTGCCGCCAGCCACCTGCACTTCTTAAAGCGTGATCGCGTCTCAGCTCTGATGATGTAATTCAGAACCGACCTCGGCTGCGGGTGATTTCTGCAGTGAAGTCAGCTCAGCATACAGGCTGATCACCTGGGCTTCCTGCCAGTACAATGGGCCCGCAGGATTCCAGCGCCAAGACGCCCGCCGCTCGTCGTGCCATGCATGATAAGTGATAGACTTTTGTCATCCAAAAACTGAATGAGCTCTGCATAAGCCTCAGCGATTTTCGTCGCATCTTCCTCTTCATTGTCATCATCGGAGGGGCTTGTCAAAATTGTCTGTTTCAGCCCTTGCAATTGAAGATGTCCTAAAAACTTTGTTTCCCATAGTTCATAATTTTTCTCGTCTCCATCAAAGAGAAGTCTTGACCAGCGGCTGTGTGCCATGTCTTTTTCTCTTCTGTTCATTTTCCTTGTTTACTTACAAAGCAGGTGATCACTGTCTGTCTTGACATTCACCTGTTTCTGCATTGATTCTGGACATTCTGGGCCCATAACCTGTTAGCAGAATCAACTTTTCAGCACAGCGTTCAACGTGACAGCATGAGACTCAGTCAGTTTTCGTGTTGTTCCCCCTTTGTTTGAAGGACACACCCTTTATTATACACGAGTGTGTTAAATTAGACAGGTCACGTGATGTGACAAACAATCATCCAATAATGATCAAAACAACAACAAATGAGAGCACAAAAACATTCATAATGTCAACATTATTTGCATTCACAGATGTTACAGCTTCTTTGTAGGTTTGAGGTACTCCACTAATCAGTCTGTAACAATAATCAATGTTGGCTATCTCCTCTTCATCAATGCTGCATTCTTTTTAAGACGTTTTGGGTCAGGGCTAGGGAGTGGTGTACGATCATTCAAAGGAGTTACCGTGTTCTCTTCCATGTCTTCTAACACTGGAAAGTCTTCTTCCACACAAGCCTCTTTCAGTGCTTCCAAGTTGTAGTCATGGTCTCGGATACTAGCTTGTTTTTCTTTGCTTTCTCCATGTCCTCGGTCAATGCTTTTTTTTTTTTTTCTTCTTCTTTATCTGAAGCTGGAGTCTTGAAAGCTTACTTGTATTTTGCTTAAGGTCTCAATATTTCTTTTAGTTGGTTGTAAAGTCTAGAATGACATTTTTTAGGACAAAAAAAATGTTTCTTTCAGACCCTGCTAAAAGTGCAGCTGCTCATTCCGCCATGTTGAATGTGCTCCGTCATTAAAGTGTTTCAGTGCCTGAAGCTCTTCAAATTTTCTAAAGGTTCAGTCAAGAGGCATTCTGCCCCCCCCAGCCTGACCTGAAGCTCCGCCCCCTCTGCCTACAGTAACCTACTGAATCATGTTAATCCTTATTAAATCAAACACGGCTAAATGAGCCTTAAAAAGACATGTTTGATTTTGTAACGGCAGGTTTTGCTTATTCCACGTTTGCATTGATGTTGTCAGAGTCTTGGTCTGTTTGTTCCTGTTTTTCTTGGTTTTCCATTTGCTGTCCTCTGCTGCCCTCTTGTTTCCTCCCTTGCTCTGTTTTTCTGTTCTGCCTGCACCTGTTTTTAATTCCCTCGTTAGCCCTCTCTTTGTCTCTGTCCCCTTTAAAAGCCCTCCCTCTTCAGTTCCTGTTTGCTGGATCCTCGTCTAACATCTCGTCTAACGTCTGTCAGTGTTCCGGGGTCTCTCCTGGCTTGTAGTTTTTGGTTTACCCCTGATGTCTCCTTGGTTCCAGGTGGATTAGTAGTTTTCATCAGCCACTTTAATTCACCTCTGCCGACTGGTCTCTGCGTTGGAGTCTTCAAACAAACACCTTCATGACAGATGTGATGGCTAAATTTCTGTTGCTTTAACATCTTATTTTAAGCTTCTGCATAATTAATGCTGTTTGTGTTTTCTAATAAACTGATCTGGTCTTTTGCTCGTCCTAAGTTGTCTCCCTCCCTGACGTTTTGGGTTTCCCCTCCTGCATGAAAGTAGAGCCATAAATATATAGACTATTAATGCTTTGCTGATAACGACGGGTTCATTCAGCAGGTAGATTAACTGAAAGGTGAATTAAAAACTCTTGCTGCGTTTTTCTAATGAAATGTGCTGGAAAGAGACTCGCCCAGCCACCTCGCCCCGACTAGTCCTCTTTCAGCAGCACCACGCTTCCTACAGACAGCAGCACTTGAACATTATTGATTTTCCATCGATCTAAACCTAAACATATTTTCTCCTCCAGTTTCCATTTGCTTCTGTCTCTTCTGCATCAGACCTGTTGAACTAGCAGAGCGACTCGGTTACATTAAATACTGCTGATCTTCCTCCAACAAACTGAAACACAAAGGACTATTTTCCTCCTGGGGGTGAATCAAACTGCATCGTTTCCTTTCACATCCAGAGTTTAGCAGCCATCAGATGCTAACAGCAGAACATCTCAGGAGACAGTTTGGGGACTTATTTTGGGATGTAAATATAGACTTGTTAACGCTAAAGTTCTCACTAACTGCTCAGAAATGAAACGCCGTCAGCGAGCAGAGATACGCTACGCTTCCCTGGCGGATGGTAAACAGAGAACCCTCAGGAACAACGAGAACATCTGAAAGAATTAACCCTAAAGAGGCCAGAGGTGACCAGCAACACGTTTTAAATTTCCTGCCTTTTTTTATTCCAGTCATGCGTAAACGACGTCACCCAAACAGCAGACCCCGCCCACAACACGCACAGGCCCCTCATGGGGTTCAGGCATTGGACCACAGGGAGCGGTCGGTCCCCACAATGTGCCATTTTTACTGAAAATTGGCCCCACAAAGTATTAAAAGCAGGAACACACACATACAATCATGTCTTGCTATATGTAGTGAGGACCATGTGCTGATTCCCATTGAATTCTATTCAACCATTTCTATGGCCCCAACTGAATAACTCTGATAAAATAAACATGACCATTAGCAGCGCATAGCTCACCCTAAGCCTACTCAGACCTTAGCCATAAACCAACAGCAAATTAACTGGTGAAGACGGCCAAAATGTCCTTAATTAGTAAAAATGTCCTTGATTAAGGTTAAAAACTGAAACTGGTCCTTACTGTCATCCTTTTTTTTGTTAGGCTTTAATTCACTCTAACTTTTTAGGCAATGGGCTGATAGGATACGGGGGGGGGGGGGGGTGTTGGTGGTCAAATGGCAAAGGACCACAGGTCGAATCGAAACCCAGGTCACTTGCAGCAAGGGACGACTAAGGCCTCCATACATGAGTGTGTGAGCTAACTACTACTGAGAAAAAGTAGTGCCCCCTAAAGTGGCAGAGTTGAAAAAGGCTACGAGGATTGATCTGGAGGTTTCTTCACTGCCTCAAGCGAGTTTTTCCTTTCCACCGTGGCTACAAGCATGTCGCCAGTGTGAGGGTTAGCTGAAGAGTCAAGGAGTGGAGTACAATCAAGCTGGTTTTCCTTTTGAATTTGAAAGCTTTAGTTGAAATCTTGACTGGATGATCTGGTTGATGTGGATCTATAAACTGACCTGAGATGGCATCCGTGGTGGTGAACTGATACTCATATAAAGAGAATTAAGCTGAAGTTTTAAATCCTACACACCGTCTTTGTTTGTGGGTTCATTTATTGTCTTTAACCGTATGTCCTATCATATTTTAATCTTGAACCCGTTCTGTTACCAGAGCTTTGTTTGCAGTGACGTCCAGATGTAATGCAGTTCTGCTTTCTTTGCATTTTGCAAGTAATGTAAATGTAAATATGTTTAGAGATATTTTCACAGAGCAGGCATGAAGCTTTATTGATTTAAATCAAACTCAGAATCAATCATCCCAGGAAAAATGCAGTCCATAGCCAAAAGTGCTGTTGATTTAAAAAAGATCTAAATTAATTCAGCTCACATCAGATTAATTAAAGTTTTTAAAACTTTATTTCTGTCAAACCAGCTAATTCAGGTGAGAATATTACATCAGAACGTAATGTAAACCAATAAGAGGCGTTCTTTATAACAGAGAACCGTTTGTATGGTTGACCTTGCCGCCCTCCTCCCCGTCTGTCAGCTCGTCTTGCTGAATGACGGCTTCATTATCCCGGACTCTAACCGGCAGCCGTTGCTCCCTGGAGCCGCTTCCACATGAGTGAAAGGCTGAAAGAGAAGCGAGTTTGCAGAGCTAGAGACGCCGCTACGCTCTCAGATAAAACAGCAGCGCCTGGAGCCTCAACAGGAGGAGAGTTATGAGGACGCCGCTGCCAGCAACGTGACGATAATATCCCAACCTCACACCATGGGCGCAGCCATGCACCACAGCAGTGCTGCTGGTGAGGAGCCCACACAACAACACACCAGCAGACGTTCAACCTCTCCACACTGAAGCCCTGGAGGACAGAAATAATAGTGAGTGTGTTGGTGATAAAGTGAGTTCTGCTGTCAGACATCCAGAGGCAGACTGACAGCTGAATAATGACTTCCTGTGATCCTCCAATAAAAACAGGAATCCACTTCTGCTGCGACTTTGAGATCATCGCTATGACGACCGTCTCCTACATTCACTTATGAATTCATCTTTTAACTAAAACTTATTTTGGTTTAAAAAAACACAATATTGATGTTTTATTTTTAATCTTCTGGCCCTGATTGACTGATTCACTATTATTAAAACGATATAAGATTGACTGAGCTCCCATCGCACGGCATGTTAGCTGAAGCAGAGCTGAAGCAGCAGAGCTGAAGCAGCAGAGCTGAAGCAGCAG
>JAGKQL010004670.1:3000-13368 GCA_018398635.1 Cyprinodon brontotheroides
TCTGGAATTATTATTTCTCAACCGGTTAATTTATTTGTCGCCAGATTCAATCAGTAAACCGGTTAGCTTAGCTCCAAAGACCTCTCGCCGTAAGAAAAGGCGCCGCCTTAAGCCAGCTCTGTGCCGTCTAGAGACCTCTTCTGGGTCAGCTCTGTGCCGCTCTAGAGACCCTCTGAGTCAGCCTCCTGTGCCGTCCAGAGACTCTGGAGCCTGCTCTGTGCCGCCCAGAGACCCTGAGCTCGCCCTGCAGCCGCCCAGGGAGACCCCCTGAGCTGTGCTGTTAGGAGCTGACTTCAGAATTTGGAGTTGATGGAGATAGGCCTCCAAGAGCCTCTCTACAGGGACCACACAAACCGCCAAGAGTCCTCTACAGACTTTTCAACCCACTTGAGAGACTTCCTCGAATATGAGCCTCCATGGGTGCTTTCCCTTCTTCCCGTGACAGAGCCAGCGTCGCAGGCCTTCCCTGCTCTCTGGGAGGTATGATCCACAGTCGGTGGGTTTGCATGTTCCTGTGTTGGAGCCACTGTCGGTGGGGTCCCCTGTTCCTGATCGGGAGCCGCAATCGGCGGGCTCCCCAGTTCCTGATCGGGAGCCGCAATCGGCGAGCTCCCCTGTTCCAGATCGGGAGCCGCAATCGGCGGCTCCCCTGTCTCCAGACTCCGGAGCCGCATCGGCAGGCTTTCCGCTGTTTCCCAGACCGGAGCACTTGCAATCGCTGGCTCCCCTGTTCTCCAGACCCGGAGCCGCAATCGGGCGGGCTCCTCTTCAGACCCGAGCCGCAACCGGCGGGGCTCCCTGTTCCAGACCTGGAGCCGCAATCCAGCGCCTTCCTGTTCCCGACCTGAGCCGCATGTCGGCAAGGCTTCCCTGTTCCAGTCAGGAGAGCCGCAGTCGGCCCGGTCTCTTCAGAGCCTCCTCCAGAGTCAAAGAGACCGGGCGTGTCTCCCTCAGAGCCCTCCTCCACGAGCCGCAGTGGCGGGCGGCCCATGTGAAGCCTGAGCACGCGAGGAGGGCGGGGCACCTGTGGTACACCTGCGCAAGGAAAGATTTAGCGGCTTCCTCCTAGGTAGCTGTTCTTCTCCTCGCTTCAGCCTCATGGCAGACCTCCTGAGCCGCCAGCTTCACCTCCGGCCCGTGGCGGACCCCAGAAGCGTCAGCCGTAGCCTCGGCCCTCGCTGACAGACCTCCAGGCGTCAGCGCTACCTCGGTCAGCGGCAGACCCGAACATCATCTTCACCGCCAACCCCGTGGCAGACTCCCCATAGAGTGTCAGCGTCGCCGCTCCGACCCCGCTAGCCGGCCACCTAAGACTCTGCTCCGTTGCGGATCATAGGCTACAGCCTCCTGAACCTCAACCCGTACCCCTCCGGCCGGGCGGTGGTCCCCTAAGCTTGCTGCCGCCTTCAGGCATCTCCAATAAATAGGCCTCCTGAGCAGCAACTACGCCTCGGCCGTCGGCCCCACGGTAGGCCATCACCTGGGGCCTGTGTCCCGCTGCCGTCCCTCGGCGGCCACCTGAGACTGTGTCTTCACTGCGGCAGATTCGGCAGGCCACCTGAGACTGTGTCCTGCTGCTGCCCGGCCCCACAGGCAGGCCACCTGAAACTGTGTCCTGCTGCCGGCCCCGCGGCAGTTGCCATACCTAAGACTGTGTCCTGCTGCGGTCCCTCCTGGCCAGCCACCTGAGACTCAGTCCGCTGCCCGGTCCCTCGACCGCCACCAGAGACTTTTGGCCCAAGAAATTTGTTTTTTGGTTTTTGTTTTGTTTAGATTTCCATAAGCAGCTGGATCGTTTTTTGGTTCCCTGGACTCTGGTTTTGTAGTGTTCTGCCCTCCTGGCCTGTTTCCCCTTCCGCCCACCCTGGGTGGGTTGTTTTGTTTGTTGGACCCTTTTTTTCTGTTGGTTCTGGCCCTCCTCACCCTAGTGCCCCCTCCGCCCGCCCTGGGTGGGTTGTTTTTTTTCTGGACTCTGTTTTGTTGTTTCTGGCCTCCTGCGCCCTGAGTACCCCCTTCGCCCGCCCTGGGTGGGTTGTTTTCGTTTTTCTGGACTCTGTTTTGTTGTTTGCTGGCCCTCCTAGCCTGGGTAGGCGCCCAGCCCAGAGTGGGTTGTTTTGTTGGTTTTGATCCTCTTCTGAGAGCGTCTGGAATTGCGCTCTTGAGGGGGCTCTGTTTCAGGCCCCAGGCTTGCCTACCAGAGGGGCGCGAGGGGATCCTCTTCTGCCTCCTTGTCTTTTCTTAGGTTCTGGAGATTACCCTCTGCCTCCAGCAGGAGTGCGCCGTGGGTCCTCCTGAGCTGAGCCTCCAACACACCTGTGGCTGATCTACTCATCAGGAGGACCACAGTATTTAAGCTGCCTTCAGACCTTGCTTCCACGCCGCAGTGTTGATCTTAGTTGGTTAGCTTCCTGAACCTTCTGCTATTGACTGAGTCTTGGTTGTTCCTAGGTCGAGACCAGATTCTAATCTCTCCTTATCTGTGCCTCACAGGTATCCTGTCTCCCTCATGAAAAGCTCTGGATGAGCTTAACCACCTGTCTCTCCTCGTGAAGCTCTGGATGAGCTTAACCTCCTGTCTCCTCGTGAAGCTCTGGATGAGCTTAACCTCCTGTCTCCTCGTGAAGCTCAGGAAGAGCACCCTCACTGGAACCCAGTCTCTGGTCTGCAGCTCTGGAGGAGCTGCATCTCAGGAAACCAGTCTCAAGCCTGAAGCTCTTGAAAAGCCTAACCAGCTAATCTGCCCTGGTGAGCCAACCCGAAGATTTCTACGTGGATGAAACCTGACGACTTCTCTGTGGAGTTTCCCTAGAGGTTCCCCATGTGGATTTCCCCTGTTGTTCCCTACGGTGAGCTGGAAGCTCAGCCTGAAAGATCCCTCGTGTTTTCCCCTGTTGTTTTCTGCAGTAAGCTGGAAGCTAAAACCCAGGACTGCCAGGCTAAGCCAAAGCTAGATGCTTAGCCTAACCTGAACTCAGCTACCAGCCATCTCCCTTTCCCTGCACAGACCCCAGTGAACCAGCCCCCTGCCAGAACTGTTCCGGTTTCATACTCATGTGTTTTGTGCTACAATAAACTCTTTTGGACTTTTTACCCAGTGTCTCCGTGTGTGTTCTGCATCTTGGGCTTACTCTCTTAGAAACCCATCATGCACTGTATTGTGTATTTGGGGGTCTTTGAATTCAGCCCTCTGTGGGTTGATAATTTTCATTTCCATCAAATAAAATGATATGGCATCCTTTTGTTCCTAACACATCACCCAGTCCATATCGGTATAAAATAAACAGCATGATTTTTGCCCCATTGGAATCTGATGCAATGTTGTTTTCCAAAAGTCATTCCTTTAATTTTTTTCGAGGCAGAGTACATTTCAGGATATGTATTAGGGGTAAGTAATCACTAAAAATGGCCCATTACTTAGCATATGTAGCACATTTTGCGGAGGTCCGCGAGATCACGAGATTTGAGCTTTGGTCAATAAGTACGCCACATTCAGTCATTCACCCATTCACTCACACACCAATGATGGCAAATTTGATATTAGCCACAGCTGCCCCGGGGCCCAGGCCCTCTGACCACCATCAGTACACAATGTGGGCCAAGTGTCTTGCCCAAGGTCACAATGGCACTGAAAGCAAACTCTTACATCAGATGCCTCTGATCACCCTAAAATTTAAACATATTTCAGGAAATGGAACAAAAAGAAACAAGGTTTATTCCAAGAACTTTTTTCTTTTGTCTATTTCAGGACAGTTTATTCTGATATTAAGGGGTTTAGAAAAGGACAGTTATTAAAGAAGCATACAACAGAAATAACATCTAGTGTCCTCGCAGGTCACTAGAGGTCCACTACACTGAAGAGGAAATGTAAAATGAAAGCAATACCAAAATACATAAGGCAAAACAGAAAAGTTTAAAATAAAAGAAAGGGAACTTTGTAGTAGGTAAAATTTGAGACCGTTTCAATGTGTGTTTTACTATTTGTGAGGAAAGTTCTCAGACTAATGCAAAAAAGGAGAAAAAACATCTTAAGTATTAACTGAAATTAACCCAAGCATAACAAAAGCTAATTAGCACGGGAGAGAGAACAAGTTTATCTCTTGTACCAGATAATAGGTCAATGAACATGTTTTTTTATCAATGCAGACAATGCAGAAAATGCAGAACTACAGGTTCACCTCAAATTTATCCTGAACGATGCCCTTTTCAGAATATAAAAGCTTAAAAACAAGCATCGAACACGCCTACCATTTTTTTCTCAGTAAATATATTTCTAGAGTTGCCATTAACATGACATTTTTCACCGGGTGTCAGTAACAAGCCATTTGAAATCCGCCACAAAAATCAAACCATAGAAGTCACGGAATGAAGTTATATTGTGTGTAGTAGTAAAGGGGAATGGCACAGGGAGAAATTGTGGAACACACCACCTACTGAAATGTATTAAATAAATTTCTGTCTTATCCAACTTCACAAAAAGCCTTACAAAGCATTTCTTGGAAGTATTGACTTGAAGCTTCAAAGAAATGAGGCTCCTCTCGAAAAATTTATTTGCATGTATTGCTCCAGATCTCATGCCATTGCATTTTTATTTTTTGTGTGGTAGGATTACATGGATTGTTACTGACATCTGGTAAAAATGTCATGTCAACAGCAGCTATAGTAATACACAGCATAATTTAAGAAAATTGGTGGCTTGTTCAATACCTATTTTACCATCTGTAGACTGCACGTATCTTTCTTATCTTTGTTCAACAGAAGGCTAACTCAAAATGAGGTAATAGCAGATTTCCCCAGTTAATTCTACATCTAACTTAAACACAGATGGTTATCATTATAGAGCAACATTTGGAGTGTTTGTCTAACTGTTTTGCAAGTCACCGTGTGAAACAAAGGATGTCCACAGAGATTAGACAGCGGCTGAGTTATAGCATAGATCAGTTCCTCAGATATACAAAATGAACTGTAAGTTAAAATAGAAATTAAACTTTAAGAAGAAATCAATTCTGAGTATAACATAGGAATACATATTTTACAGCAATTGCTAAAGAAGGGTGACTTCAATAAATGTGCAAAGTATGGTTATGCATAAAATCCCCAGCAGACAATTTAAATTATATATAAAAAAAGATAGACAGTGATCAAGTTGTCTTAAACAATTCCAGATGGATAGACCTGCTCAGTCAAAAAGGAGATTATTACAGTTTAGAGAACTGCAGCAAAGACGGATCAGGGTGAGCTTTGAGGATTCTATCTTCACTTTGTTTCAACCTTGATGGAAGTTGACATTCTGAGGTCAGAGACAGCTAAGAAGCCTTTCTTTTACTTCCCCTTCTCATCAAGTTCACTGATGACAGAAAGAGAAAAAAATATGTTACCCAAGACTGAGTACACTTATACAGATACAACCTGTGATAAATGATGTTAAGGAGCCAAAGATAACATGTGTTTTGGTCTTGTGAAGAAGTATGAAATGTTCCAAAATCAGGGGGAAGCAGACATATAAAACATAGCTGTTTAGTGACACCATAGTAATCAAAATTCTTTAGTTATGGTCACATAGGATAAACCAACATGAAACAAACACCAAAAAAAATTCAAAATTATGATATTAAGTAAATCGACAGAATGCAAAAAAAATGTTTTTATTAATTTTGGTATTTACATTAACCTCTTAACATCCACCTCATTTTGGGTAATCCTCGCCTATTTTGCATACCCAAATGGAAAAGAAAATAATTTAGGAACTGTAAGTCCAACATACATGTGCAATACATTATTTGAAAGCTAACATCCTCTAGTTTCCTAATATATAAATTATAAAATTGGGTGACTAGAACAACCTGTATCAGTTCAAACATGACTCAAAGTTGTTGTTTTTTTTATTCTCGGAAATTATAGGTCTTTTTGGAACAGCAGTAGAAAGACATTCTTGAGAAAATGCAATTTTTATTGTATTATATTTGCTCTACATCATGTCAACCACAAATGCGGAAAATTTCAGACCTCTAGCTATAACAGTTCCAGAGCTGTGGGCTATGGAACTTTTGATGTCAGCTTGGAGCTGCGCACAATGGCTCCACCTGCTGGTAAAATCTTTACCGGTGGAATTTTATGCATTCTGAATTATTACCCCCACTTAAGGTCCACTGGGTCACTGGCGACCCGGTGGGTTTTAAGAGGTTAAAGAGGCGTTACAGAGTTTTCTATTGATACTGCCATCTGTGGCTTGTTTTGAGCTGGATGCTGGTCACTTCTGAATATCAACAAAATCCAACTTGAATATAAGGCTTTCATTGTTTGCTAGTTCAGACCCATTTAACATGGATGCACTTGACATCAAATCTGCCAAACAGTGGGGGAATTTCCAACCCAAAGTAAATTTAGGAAAATAGGCTCTAGGCTTGCTGGTGAAGATTCTCTGTCATCCAGGTCATAGTAATTCTACAAAAGTTAAAAAACAAACTATTGGACTTGTTTTCCAAGTTTGAAGACGTTTCGCTTCCCATCTAGAAACCTTTCTAATTTCAAAATGTCTGGAGTAGTGTTGAGTTCCAGGGTTATAGAGTGGCTCAAACAAAAGGCTTAGAAAACATGCAAATTGAACCGAAAAACAGGCCCACCCCTTAGTAATGGGGAATGCAAAACCCAATAGTGACCTATACCCAGAGGCGTGCACAGACATTTTGGGGGGCAGGTGCTCAGGAGGGGTGGGGGGGGTCGGGTGGCACTTTTTAGCGCACGTGGAACACTTAATTATATATTTTTTTTAAATACACGCATGTTGAATGAAATTTGACTTTTATTTGTAACATTCTCTAAACGTGAGTTTTCATTGGAAAAATTCAGATCACCAACAGAACAGACTAAAGCATACTTCTTTCATCTGGCTCATCTCCCTGTTTTCCCTCACCCCTCTGCTCTCCCTCATCCTGGTCTTTTTCTTTCTCTGTGTCTTCCCTGAACTCTTCCTCATCTCCTGTCCTGGTAGATGTTGATGGTATAGAGCTTCCCTGCTGTGACTGGCTACAATATAATAATAATAACCATCATGACAATAATAATAATAATAATAATAATAATAATAATAGTTTTAACAAATATGCCACATTAGTTTAAATAATGGGCTATTAGGGCAACATGCCTGGAAGTCTTGTCACGTGGATATGACTTATGGTAGCCTACAAAATAATAGCTATTTTAATACCTGCTGATTTTGTACAAACCACTTAAAAATAAAATGTGAACAGCTTTTAAGATTTTTCAATACGATTAACCCTCCTTTCTTGGCATTGTGCTGCAATTACTAAATCAATATACAATTAAGACAATAAGAGACCAAAATGTGTTAATTTATGTGACCTAACAAAACCTATACAACAGAAAACGTTTGTCTTAACACATAGATGTGTACGGAAGAGGATTAGGGCCACTGAAAAAAAAAAAGTTAACTGATTTTTAAATTTCATTTCAGTTTAACATGGGAAAAAAGTCAAAATTCTGACTTTTTTATTGTCAGAATTCAGTCAGAATTCTGAGATTAAAGTCAGAATACTTACAAAGAGACAACTAGTTTATCAGGTGACCAGTCGGCAAAAATGCTTGTTTGGTGCTGCTGAATGAGACATTTTAATGCACAACAAAATAATTTTGCTTGATCTGTATATTACCTGGCTAATGGGGCACGGGAGAAGCAGCCTGTCAGCGACCATTCCTGCTATCTGAAGATGCTTACTGAACTGCTATGATGCTGTGCATCTGGCATGCCCTGCGGGCGACCGCGCGAGTTCACGTGACAAAGGAAGAGAGATAGGCTGGTCGGGTGTTAGCAAGGAGGTGGCTCATTTCGGGGCATTGTTTCAGTCGTTTTTAATGGCTCAGGTTTTCAAAAGATCATTTCAAAACCGACCTCAGTAAAATCTTAATAATATTAATAATAGTAATAAAAAAAAAAACGAGTTCCAAAAGGGCATTTTCTTCGATAAAGGGCAAACTTCCTAGTGCTTTAGCACCACCTAGTGTCTATGTATGCACGCCCCTGCCTATACCTCTATAAAGGGGAGTCGTTAGGGTCGTAGTTGGCCTGGCTAAACAGGCAAGATGTTTTGATCCCTGCATGGAGACGACTATTGACATGATGTTGGGAAGGAATCAACTCTATCGATGTGTTGTAGGTTTTTGAGAGTTGAAACCTCATTCCACCCCTCTGTTTAAGGCTTTTTTTCTTTCTTATCATCAATAGCTTCCGTCACACCCCTTTCAAACCACCTGCCTTCTTTGTCTTTGTGGACCAGAATGTTCAAAATTTGACCAAACCAAAACAGTATTTTTTCATTTGACTTTTTCAGCCGATTTGCTCAACCTTATTCAAATACTCTTAAGTCCAGTTCTCAGTTAAAATATTCCATAAAATTATTTACCTTCAGCTTTCTTTCACAGATCCAAAAGTTTTTTTTCTTACATGGTGCATCATTCCAGTTGTTTTCCTTTTCAAAGGACGTAATTTCTCCGCAGTCTTCTTCTATTCCATCTGCACTGTTTGGCTCAGATTGACTCCAGAAACTGAAAAAACCCAAACAAATAAAATAAGAAAATATTTGTTTTAAGTTTAGAGACTTCATTCTAAAAACATGGCTTGCTGCTACAACTCCCTTTTATCCCACACATCTCAGACATCTGATTAGAATGTAGTTATGAGAAATACATTGTTAATTTTTTTTTAAGCATTTGGTTAATTTTGTGTTTATGTTCCATCACTTACCGTAATTAAGCTCCTTTAATCGTCCTATATTTAGTTCAGGTCAGGCACAGTTATGCTTTGGAGTGTGCATGATCAATGCATAAGAAGAATTAATGGAAAGGAACAGGGAGGAACATATCTCTGACCATTACGGTTATTATATGTTTAACCGCTACAAGTTTATAGATGTGACATATAATCACTTCCTTTTTAATAAACACTGAGCTTGTTATTAAAATAAAGTAATTTTTATAATCCCTTTGGTCCAGCAATGAAGAAAGGTTAACGTGTCTGAAACCTCATGTCCTGCAAGAGTGGAGAGATTTTTTTGTCAGAAAAAGACATTTAGCCAGTGTTATCACAACTGAAAATGTATGTAAAAATTGCTTGCTTTGCATATAAACTTATTTAAGAAAACATAAGCCCATGAGCCCAAAGTCACTGTATTAACACTTATTTAAAATAAATAAATCAGAAAAGCATCTCTTTACCTGAAAGTCCAGAGTCTGTAGTTAAAATTATGGGTACCCCTTTCTTCTACAGTACATCAATAAACATGTAAGAACATGGTAAAAACATAGCAAGTCGCACTATAGCAGATGGTACCAAGAAAAACTTTTTTGGGCTAATTACTTCAAGATTAAGGTATATGATTTTAAAATAATGACCTGCATGTAATTATTACAATTGTATGTGACTATGTAACATTGAAATCACCATTAGGTTACCACATAACATTTTCTATTATTAGCCACCACCTACAAATATAAAACTGAACTCAAATTACATATATATAAGAGTTTAGTAAAGAAGATTGCCTTGCTGTCTTCTAGGTTTGGTTTTCTGTTACATACCAGGTAATAATCTGCATTTTAACAGATACACATTCATTTATTGCTGTCTAGTTACCCGGTAATAACGGTTTGAAATCCAAGAAGTCTGACTTTACCTTGTCTGCCTAAAATTTGCACAGCACTTAGTAAAATTCTCCATAAAGTTTTTCATGTTTCCTAGTAATATAGTGTAACATGCTATGTTATTACCATGTTACCATTACGTTTTCTTTTACAGTCCATCAATGGTTATTGATGGACTGTAAAAGAAAACGTTGCTTATCCTTAATCTGCAGGTTTACTAGTGGTTCCTAAAAGTAGAATGGGAGCCAGCTGTCTTAGTGACCACGCTCCTCTCCTGTGGAACCAACTACAAGTTATAGTCCGTGAGGCAGACACCCTGTCTACTTTTAAGGCTAGTCCCAAAAATTTCCTTATTTTATTTTATTAAACCCTGACCACCCAGGATGCAGACCAGGAAGCAGAGTTGTAGTTTAACACACATCTCTGCAGCTTCTCTACTGTTACCCACTCTTTACTCCATCCAGACAGTTTCTTGCCCACGACCAATATCGAATAAATTAGCAAAGATTCCCAAAGGAGTAAATCATGATAATCTAATTAAAATCAAAATAACTTCAATTGGGGAAAAAGTTAAAACAATTAAATGCGGTCTGTTTAACATAAGATCACTTTCCTCTAAAAGTCTGCTAGTTAATGACTTGATTTGTGATAATCACATTGACTTGTGTTGCCTTACAGAAACCTGGCTGCAGCAAGAGGATTATGTGAGCATAA
>JAGKQL010004672.1:0-13550 GCA_018398635.1 Cyprinodon brontotheroides
ATATATATACACACAATTTAAAGACGGAGAAAAATAAAGGGCAGGAAAAGGACAGGAATAATTTCAAACAACAGTGTTGTAAAGTAATCACAGGCAATTATCAAAGTCATTAATTTCAGAATGGCTTAAATAGAACTTTGAAATACTTTTTACTGAGACAATTTATGCCTTTTCCAAATCTGTTGGATACACTTTCCTTTATTTGGTCAATTTTCCTTTGAAGATTTTTTTTAACTGTTAAACTTTAATTTTCTTTATCTCACTTTTTAGTAATCAAAATAAATAAAAACTCATTATTTCATCCATTGGCCTTCTGGAGTTTTAAAGAAATAACAAAAATAACCTAAAGCAGCACTTGAGATCGAAGGATTCTTTTTTTTCAATGCTCTTGCACAGCAGGTAAGATATTTTACCCTGGCGCTACTAATAAAAATGGCCCATTAGCTCCTCGAATCAAGGCTGTGAAAGCTGGTGGTACAAAAGCTCTTTTTTTTTTTTAATGGGGTCTTAACAAAGATTGGTTGCGTGAGTGTAGACCACAGCATGACTCCAGCTGCTGTCAGAGGCAATAGGTGCCATCAGGTGACGTATGGGCCGGTTTCAGAAACACAGCTACAGTGACGGTCTTTAATGGAGTGAGCTGAGAAGGACACCTGCTACACTAATTTGAAGTCTGACTCAGTGACTGCTCCAGGAGGCTATAACTTCTGCCATAAGACCCACACCTTTGATGCCAGCCATCTAAATTGGTTGTAAAAAAAATAAAAAATTTTAAGGCTTCTGGAAAAGGGTAAAATATTGATCTTGCACTTCGCTCTACCAGCTGGCTAATTTAGTTGGCTAATTTGGGATGATTTCAACATAATGGATTTCCCTTTTCAATGAAAACCCAACAGAGTGGAGAAAATGTCAGACTGACAATTCTGTCTTGTGTAATGGCTTTATGACACTAGGTGGAAAAAAACATATATCAGGCTTATAAAGAATAGTGAGCTGATAGTATGGCTAACAATCCGCCAATAACCTTAGCTATCTAACAAGAATGGGCAGGCCAGTTTGAGATGTTCACAAACGCAGGAGCTTAATAAACACTAAACCCATGATCACCAACCCTTGAATATTTAAGCAAAACCAGGAGGAAACGCAGTGAGAGCCAATCCTGTCTGAGATGAAGAGGGAACTGAAACTACAATTTGCATTTAGAAGTTCACCAAGACTGAGCATTAGGAGATTGGAAAATCATTTGACTGGCCTAGAGACCATTCAAATTATCAGAATTTGGTCAAAAGAAAATGAAAGTGGGAGTCCATCTTGGTGTTTTTTAAACAGCGTTGACAATAAGTCACAAAGATCACATCATATTAAAATAGTTTAACATTAAAATTCACTAAACACTAACGACAGTGACAGAAACCTGATATATTCCAAGAGAGGACCTCTGCTGATGAATATTTCTAACACCAGGCTGCAGCTGGGTCTTGGCAGTGATGCTGCCTATTGAACCTTTGAAATAGCCGTGCTACTGTATACTGACAACGCTCGGCAACTCGCCTACAGATTAGGAGTTTAAATGAAAAATTTTTTGCGTCCATATTTTCTGTTAAATCTTGGTATATGGCCAATGGCTCTTCCAACATGTAATTCTACTAGATCATACTACCCTCCTAGATGGACTAGTGGATGCATACAAGTATTGAAAGTCAGAAGATTTTGTTGAAATAACCTTGGAGATATACAGTAGTTTTGTGTCGTAAACACTGTAAGGAGATGCCACCACTCACAAGTCATCTCTTTTCTGTAACTTGCTCTGCATTTATCCTAGAGAACTGGGACGAACAAATGCACAGTAAATAAGTATAATATTACTTTTGTCAAATACTCATACAAAGAGAGGAATAGACCCTGACACATTCGTACCATAAGTGCTCCATTCATTGAATTAAAAGGAACAATGCCACATTTAATGCTTTTGCCTCAGTACTGTCTGGTGCTATTTATATATATTTTTTCCTAAAGCAATACATTTGCCTGTTATTTCTTAACCTGTGGAAGATTTCCTCTAGGCATCATAGGAAAGAAAAAAAAATCTACTGCAGGCCTCCCATTCCGAACCATTGATTCCTGCCTGCCAGTGCCAATGCAGCAGCACAAAACCTCTCATAGCAGATTTTTTAATTCCATAAAGGCCTACCATATGCTGATGTTTCTGTGTTGACTTATGGCTCCATTATTGCAATGATCTAATGAATATTTCAAGCTTGCATGGATCATTATTAGTTTGGTTGATAGCATCCAACAGAAGACCCAAACTATACTGCAAGCTGATGTGTAATCTTGTTACAACACATAAAAATATAGTATCTTCTCATCCATAGACGAAGAGCAAACTGAATGAACCGCCATAAATTATATATGCAGAACCGCTAATTACATCATAAAAAATTAACAAGATTAACAATCAGTTATGTTCTTAGACTGGATGAAAATGAATAGAGCATGAGAGCTTTGTATAAAATGAGTCCTATCTTTCTGAGTACATATATTTAGTATGTGGGTGGTCAAATGCTCTCTGATTAGCTTCAAGTGAGTGGATCTGTGTGTTTTCTCCCCTGAGGCTTGTTTCTAATTACAGATAGCTGATGCAAAAGAGCAGAGCAGGGGGAAAGCCTCAGGCAGCGATCAGTAGAGGCAAGGCCATCCCATCCATCTGGAGGATCAGCACACCCTGACTCTAAGCTTTTGTCTTGCATTGTGTGTTTGAGTGACTTGGGAAGAATACAAGATATGGGGATAAACTGTGATCAAGCTAATGAAGAAAATTACCTATTAGGTTCTAGTGAAACATTTGATTCATGATACTATTCTTTAAACAGGCATAATATTTAGAACAACAGCCTGTGAGCATTTTGGGTAAAACTTAGTGGCTTAATAAACAAATACTTTACACAGAAAAAACGTGAAAGGTTTGATTATAATTTAGTAGCACATGTGTCAAGGTGATGTATATCCTGCCCTTAATTGACAATTTCAACCCTGTATACTGTATGAGTCTCCTTCTGCCCCGATCAGTGGTTCTATGAAACCCATTTCTCTCTCTCGAGTCTTTTTTTTTATGTTAAAGACATGTTGGAAGCCCCTGCAAGCTGCTCAAACTAAAGGGTGAAACTCAGCACACAGATTTTTGGAAAATGGCCAAATATAACAGTGCACCAATAAGGCTGTGATGTGATTACTACTATGGACTTATTGGGAACTACAGTGGTAGAGAGGTTGCAAACCCTTTCCACAGTTTTTATTTTAAAGAGAACCTTAAAATCATTTGGTATTTTCACTTCCGGCTTATAATCGTACCCAACTGAACAACTGAAATATAAAAGCCAACAATTATTGCACTCCAAGGAGTCCTTTGCAATATGAGGACAGCGTTAATCCAAAGGCAAAATACTTCCTCCATATTGTGTAACCTTACTGAAATTGCTACTGGTGATCTACACTTGCTACCAGATCCAAAACCCTCCACAAAAAAGTCATTTACGATATTGATGTGAGATAGGATGTAGACAAAAATGGACTTATGATTGTTGAGTAATAGTCTGCTTAAATAGCATTTCTTAATGTTTTAGAGTTACCACTGTTCAGTTGAGGGTGCTGCTGTTCATTCTTAAATTTAGAAGTACTTATATTTGTAAGACAAGTAATGCTAATGCAGAAATATGAATTGATCGAGATTCTGGTCCTGGGTTATTAACGGTGTTTTGGTGAGAAGGATGCAGAATGCACTTTATGCCATTCTGTTTGTAAATACTAACAGTCGATTAACTGCTTCTCACCTAAATAGCACCCATTTACTAGAGTATGGTGATGCAGCGGCATCAAATGTTCTGCTGTGCTTGGAAGGCCAAGTAATTATCAGAGCCACATATCCTGTCTTTTTTAGAATATCATTACATCTCTGTTCAATTAAAATTACGTTTTTTTATATTTAATGCAACAAATTAAAATATAATGACTTAATTTAATTTTTTTAAACTCAGCATATTGTAGGAAAAACAGGCTTCAAGTTAAGAAAAGATCCTATTGATGCAAATGAAAACTGATTTTTAAGAAGGCCACTAATCAATTAAATTTTAATCTGTGTATAGGATCAAATTTAGAATAATTTATTAATCAGTTATTGTTGCATCACTACTTTGAAGCATTATTTTCACAGATTTTCATTCTAACATTCTTTGCAAAGAAACTGTTAGTGTATTTTTTCTTAGAAATTTTATTTTCCAAATCTCTCCACCCCCTCCTCAGATGACAACAGCAGCCTCTTAAATATCTTTTGAGTAGTTCTGCAAATGACATCTGCCTCAGACAAATGGAGCTTCTTTGTTCCATCAATTCAGCTCCACCTTTTCCAACTGGTGTGTCTAGAGCAGCTGGGAGTGAGGGGGTTATAACTGAGTGCAAAACAAAAAGCATGCTTTGTCTTTTTCATATGTGTATCTTACAAGACTGAATGCTAAGTTAAAAAACACGGTCTAATATGTAAAGCTCAAGATGCTGTTTGGTTAATTAGACCAAACAAAAACATCATGGCCTCAGCTTCTAAAATACTACTACGAGAGATCAAAAGGAGATCACCATTGAAGAAATCGTCAATTTGTTCCACATTTTGACAGTTGTCTTTTATCAGCTGTTTTCCTCCAGATGCCAAGGCGTGTTTTTGCTCATCTCAAATTAAAACTTCCAAAGCCGATTTCAAGGTGATGTTTATGTTCCAAAAGTTAATGGAACCCCTATAAACTCAAGGAGATCTATTAAAGGAATAGTACACCCAAAACATGATTAGCCTTCATTTTTCTACTCACCCCCATGCTGAACAACACTCTGGAGTACTTTTTTTGATATCTCAAATGCATCTGGAGATCTGGGAGGCTTTTGCTGTCTGCTGACATTCAAATAATGGAGGTCTATGGTGTCGAGGCAGAAAGGTCCATAAAAAGTCCACAAAAAGCGTGTCAATATTCCTCCATACTGCTGCGTCCAATATATTCCAAGTGTCCTGAGTGGGTGGCGTCCATAATTTACTCTAAAAACGAAGTCAATTTTAGAATGTTTTTAGAGCATAAACAGTAGTGTATAGGATTTCCTAAAAAGCGTTCACGAGCCTCCACGGAAACACGCTGGCAGACCAAACCAGGCGGAAGTGCGCATTCAGCGTCTGCTCTGCCGATAATACAAAGCGTAGAAGAAGAAATGTGCTGTTTACCTGTGCAAAGAAAAAGCAACGAAAGAAAAATGTCTGAGGACTTCAGTGTTGAGGAAGAGCATGAGTTCTTTGCCGAGCTGAATGAACACTGAAGTACTCAGACATTTTTTTCTTTTCGTTGTTTCTTTCTTTGTACAGGTAAAGCAGCACATTTCTTCTTCTACGCTTGTATTGCATCGGCAGAGCAGGCGCTGAATGCGCACTTCAAGATCTGGTTTTGGAATCCGCGGTTTCGTAGACTGCGTGAGCGGCGGCTTTGGAAAATCTATACACTACTGTTTTATGCTTTAAAAACATTCTAAATGACTTTGCTTGGTAAATTATGGGCGCTACCCACTCAGGACACTTGGAATACATTGAGCGGCAGTATGGAGAATATTGAACGTTTTTTGTGGACTTTTATGGACCTTTTCTGCCTCGGGCGCCATAGACCTCCATTATCTGAATGTCAGCAGACGCCAAGCCCGTCAGCTTCCAGATGCATTTGAGATATCAGAAAAGTACTCCAGAGTAGTTGTTCAGCATGGGGGTGAGTAGAAAATGAAGGCTAATCATGTTTTGGGTGTACTGTTCCTTTAAGCCTCAGCTACTTAACTCCAGATTATAAGTGTTTACTACATTATATCCAAACTAGACTAGGGGATTCCCAGTAAAACAAGCAGATATACATATGAGAGCTGCAGCTAACAATTATTTTGCAAAACGTTTAATCTGTCGATTATTTTTTATTAATTAATCAATTAATAATAATCACATAGCCTATTATGCAAATTTTTCACTAAAATTTTACTAAAATAAACTAGGTGAAACTAAAATGTTTCTACTTTAGTCCTGGATTGAATTTATTGATAGACGACAATGTTTTTTTAATCTTAAATGCAAAATGTTTACAGATTTTTTTTTCATTTTGATATAATTACTGCTCTAAGTGGGTTGTTCTGTCAGCTAAAGGCATGTTCTAGTCTCTAAAATCCAGTTAATGATTAATCGAATACTAAATTAGTTGAAGATTATTTCAATAATCAATTAATTACGATTAATCCAATTAATTGTTTCAGCCCTAATACATTTACTCTGTCAGATGGTTGCAGTAATTTCATCCTAACTACATCAACTAGAAAATCCTCAGCTTAGCTTGCAGGACTAAGTTCAAAATACTCAATGAGTTTAACTTGCGCTTTCAATGACCTTTTCCATTTCGTTTTTTAACTCTTGTACTAATGCTTTTTCATATATATCTGTATAAACAAGCAAGATGCATGTAATAAACGGGGAAGAAGGCATGTCGAAAAGAGGCCTCTTGTTGTTAAAAATGATTCACATTCATCCATTCGACCATAAACAACCATGTTGACTCTAAATGTCACCAAAAACTAAATTTTTGAGGTAGGCTATGACAAAATATTCACCCCAGTGTGGACTGAAATAAGGCAATATTTACACTAACACTTCAATAAACGACCACTCTAAAAACAAAGTCGAGACGTTTTTTAGACTGGCAAAGTCTTGGACTACAGTGTTCATAAACATTTCTAACCATTCTGACAACATGCAGAACTGTAAGAAAAGTAGGGATGTCCCAATACGACTTATTCAATTCCAGTATCAATATTGCAACTTTGAGAATATAACCGATACTGACCTGGTATGATATTAGAAGGGATCATACCAGCTTTTATTACTCATTTCAGAATGTTAGGAAAGCTTTGATCAAGTAATATTCCTAAAAAGGAAAAGAAAAATCAACAACATAAGGTATGAGAACAACTGACCCATGTAAAATTATCCAATGAGTTACAAAAACTTTTAACAGTTGCAGCGTGTTTCTATCAGCATTAAACTATATCACAGATTTTAGACCCTGGCCGATAAAAACCTGATAGTGTTTTGGCTAATATTGAACCACTATTAATATCTGATGGGGACATTTTAAAGAAAAGCATGGGTAACATAATGGGGTTTTGGTTCTAATTCCCACTAGACTTATTCTCTTAAAATCCATTTAAGGCCTGAATGTGCATTAGAATCTTAAATACTCAGAACTAATTAAACTTCTTAAAAACAAAACTAGAAATCTGTGTCAGCGAGAAAAAAATACCAGATTGATTCTTTTCTTTTTTTTGAAGAACACAAGAATTTATGTTTATATCACTCAATGATGGGAGAGTATTTTATTTCATTATTTAGACTTATTGACTGACTCTGTGACATACTGGGGACCCGTCCAGGGTGTCCCCTGCCTTATGCCCATAGCCTGCCAGTGATGCCTCACGTGACCCTTACAGAATGAGTGAGAGAACATGGATGGTTGGAATAACTTTTCACTTCCATGACACAATTTCAGAAATGATATAGTCATTTTATTTACCTAGCCTTTTGCCACAGGTGTTAGACGAAAAAAATTTAAGTTATTACCAATTAGTTTAGGCTCCGTTATCACTTTTTAGCAGAAGAACCAAGCCAGGCTGTCTACAATAACAACTGCAAAGCGTATCAGGGATAATGCAAGATGGCTGTTTTACAGATTTCGATTTTGTCCAGGTTTCCCACAATTTTACAGCTGTGTTTTCTCACACCTTGCAGCAGAAGATTGCTTTCTCTTTGAGGCTAAGAATTCCACACTCCACTGAACGCTGAATAAAACAAGGTTTACCGAAGATGGCACCATGGGGAGCTTCCACCCTTGGCGTATGCTCAACCATTCAAGCAATTTCAAATTCACATAAAGACATATTTATGCCTATGCATACACTTATCTTCTCTCCAAATGTTGATGCCAACATCAGTAACTGTGTTTGGGGTAAGGGGGGTTTGGGGTAATTTCATATGCATTTGGGTTTATTCAAAGAGATTTTGCTGAATGCTCCTAAGGGAGAGTAATACCCTTAGGCCACATTACTTAGTCTGTCGCTACACATGCATGCACACATACCTAAATAAACCATGATGCGACACGGTTTGTGTGTCGCCACGATTACATCTTCACTTTAAGTGTTGAGAGGAAAAAAGGGCTCCTTTTTGAACACATCCTGCATGCATTAGGCTATGTAAGCGTTTAATTGAGATTATTGATCTTTGATCAAACAATAAATAATACATATGTAATCCTGAGGTGTTTTTACATTGCTTTCTGTCAAACCCAGCAAAGTCTAAAAAGTGCTTATTAATACATATTAACTCAAGGGCAAATTTGAAGAAGAAAATAAATAATCCCTGCCTACTTATTTTGAGATGTGCAACATCAAAATCTAAATAATAATGCTGCATTGAAATCTCTGAATAACTGCATATAGTATCTATTTCTGTCTGCAAACTTGCTTATGTACCTCCAGATCTCAAACTTAAAAACAGGTGGACAAGAGTCTGATGTTGGCATTCTAAGGACGGATACAAAACTTCCCTCCCAATTTAAAGAGGAAAGAGTAAAAAATGTCTGCAGAATATATTGACAGAAATTTATAAAGGAAATTAGAGGGAAATGGAAAGTTTGTGCTGCAAGAAGCTAAATCAACCTTTTTGGATAAGCTAATGTCAACATAACTAGTCAGTAAAGTTGGTTACAAATAGGACTGAGCAGCCTATTGTCCAGTCATCCCATCCCAGACTTGGCACATAGTATGTCTGTATTTTTGATACACTCTTTGAACACAGAGTATAAAAGAAAGCATATCAGCAATGCTGTCCTCTATGTGCACAAATAACTATTTTGCTTTATCAATCAAAATAAATCTCAATGTTTAACCAGAAGAAAATTTGTATATCAAGATATACTGTAGCTTTTCTGTTTGTTGCTATTTGCTTAGCTATATAAGCTGCTTGTTTAGTAAACTTTTATATACTGAAAATATTTTTTTATCTTTATAAGAAATACATTAATCCTTTATGTATACAGAAAAAAATTCTTAAGGCTCAGTCTTTCATAGGTTTAATAGTTGAAAGAAGTGTATTTGTGCTGCAAATAAAGCAGATTTGTGAATAAAGTAGAGTTCCTCTTGCATCTGTCATACGATCAAATTTAAGGCCTCTACAACCGAGCTCCTATGCTGCATTTCCACTCCAGTTTGCCCTGGTTGGAATGGTAAAACCTTGCTGGAGTGATCCAAAAATGGATGAAAATGGATCACAGAAAAAGTGTGCTAGACTGAACACTGACAGGCATAGAGACATTTATAAAAAGGTAGATGAACAGAAATGATTTGAATGTTCAAAGACGACTCAGATTCTGCTATGCTCTCTGAAACGGGAGGCTTAATGGTACTAATGCAAAAGTAACATATTGCGTTAACAAATGGAACATTGCAACAACGGCAAAAAATAAATGTTGTGAAATGCTCTGAAATAAACTGTAGATACCAAGTCAAATGTTAAGTAAAAGACGACTATTCTGACTGATCGCTATTTCCTCTCTTCTCTGAAACCCATGAGGAAAAACCTCACTGTCTGGCCAATGTCATTCAGAAACCCTATAGTAGCTTTCTGCCAATCAGCATCGAGCAGCCAGCTTCATAACCCGCCCCCGCTACATATACCCTCTAAGAGGCTTGGCCTCACTGGAAGTTAAGTATTCATTTTTACACGTGTTATCCAATCAGAGCCTTCTTTCTTTTTGCTCTCCTCAATATACAAAGACTTGAGCCTCAATGGGGATTTCTCATAGAGACTGACAGGCAGCGTCCTGCTGCTCCAAGATCGAATGAGAGATGAGAGTCCAAAATTGCGTCCAAAACTTTGGTGTGGTTATTGCTCTCAGTTGATTGCTCAGTCAGCTAAAAGCATGTTTTAGAGTCTCTTTACTTCAGTAAACCATTAATCGATTACTGAAGCAGTTAATTATTTCAATAATGGATTAATCCCGATTAGGTCCAATAATTGTTTCAGCCCTATTAAAAACTATCATGAGATCTAAAGAGGCTGTCTGAGGCATCCAGATGGATGATTTTTGCAGCTTGCAATGTATGTAACAGTCAAAGTCAAAACAGCATTTTTACATTAAAAAAAAAGTCCTGGTCAGGCTGTTCAGTTCCTAATAAATGTTTCACATACACGTTTGCTTTCCAGTTTAAACTTGTTTGATCGTTTGAAATGTTCACAGTTTGGACTGCTCAGTGGAACAGTGTGCAGCACTGCTGCCTTGCAGCAAGAAGGTTCTGGGTTCTATTCCCAGCCTGGTGGGTCTTTCTGCATGGAATTTGCATGTTCTACCTGAGCATGGATAGGTTCTCTCTGGGTACTACGGCTTCCTCCCACAGTTCCAAAACATGACTGTTAGGTTAATTGGCTTCTCTAACTTCTTTTTGGGTGTGAGTGAATGGTTGTTTGTCCTGTTTGTGTCTGTGTTGCCCTGCAATAGACTGGCGACCTGTGCAGGGTGTACCCCGCCTCTCGCCAGTAGACAGCTGGAGATATACCTGCTTGGGATAAGCGTGATGGAAAATGGATGGATGGATGTTCCTAGTGTTTATATTTGGGCATATGTGTAGTAATATGGATTAGAGTTAAATTCACAGTATATGAACACATCTGAGCATCTTATGCTTGTTTTTCCATTTTTTTTCTTTTTCCCCCCTAAAAAAAAGGTTGCGGCCCCTAAAAAGAAAGCATCTCGTTTGGACAAAATTCATCCTGTGGTTAAATCTAACCCTATATTTCAGAACCTCTAATTTTCAAGCTCATCTCTTCCAATAACACTAATCAGTCCATCGGATGCACTTCTGTAGTTATTAGATGGGGACAGCACATTAAAATAGATGGCTTGCAACTGGCGTTGTTCTGCCTCAGAAAATGGGAGTTATCTGCAGAGGTTGCAAGTGCAAAACAGTTTTGTTGGATAAATTTAAGGTGGTATTAATAGAATTTTTTAACTTAAACCTGGTGAAATTACATACAAGGGAAGAATTTAGGCTTTTAATTGGAAGATAAAAATAGGCGTCTTTCTTTGCCTTGTATATTGTAATTCAATACCTCCACCCCAGCAATTAACATCATCATTACCTCCACGTAGGGCACCACTTTGCAGGTAAACTCTCCCAACAGCCATGACTTGGTGAGCTCATGGAAAACCACCATAGGAAGGCAGAAGAAGATGAGCACAAAATCCCACACAGCCAGATTGGCCAGGAGGGAGTTGGAGATGCTCTTCATATAGTAGTTCTGGCACACTATGCATAGGATGGCGATGTTACCCGCTATTCCTACCAAGAAAATGACACCGGACACGCATGTGATCGCGTAAGCCCCGAAAGTCTGGCTTGTCACTGGGTAGAAGGGGTTTTTAATCTCGTCCCCAAAATCCGGGGAACCGGGAGGAGTGATCGGGGTGGCGTCCCATGGGTTCTCCTCCCTGAAGGTGAAAACCTCCGCCCTCCTAGTGAAGAGGTCAAATGGGAGGTCTGTGGAGGTGAGCGCCACCGGTTTGGGGACTGGTTCCCACGGTGATGAAACTATTGCGCTTCTGTTATGCTTGTTCCTCCACCTCCTGACCGTCTTAGAGCCTCTCTGGTGCTTGTCCTCCTCCTCCTCCACCCCTCCTCCGTCCTCCCGACCCATTGAAGGAGGCTTAACCGCATTGTAGTGTCCACCTGCCGGCGTCCCCGCGCCACCATTCAACTTTATCCTCTTATTATGGTGGCGCGTCGCGTCCCAGTGGGACTCCACGCCTGGATCATCCACGGGTGTCAGGCTCCTATTGAAGTTGCGTTTACCGTGGCTACTTCGCCTCGTTTCCCCCTTCTTCCACAGCCGAGTGGAGTTGAGGCTCGCACCTGTGGCGTATCCCGGGAAGAGCGCGCGCTCTCTGGCTTTATTTGGATGGCTCTCCTGGGGCGGATTGTGGAAAGTCCTGCCAGAGTAACCGCTGCTGATGCTTTCGTCTTTGCTCCCAACTTCTGCATTATTATTATCCAGGGATAACAAAACGTGTGCATGACCCAAAATGATAACTAACGTCCAAGGCTGCAGAAACTGCATGATCCAGGTATTAATGCACCGATCTCATCTTATTTCATCCCCATCATGAGCTGCATCTGCAACCCCCCGATGCAAAATATCCCAAACGCGCAACTGTCTTCTCCGTCAGCTTTCAAACTGTTTGGATTATACAAGCATCCAGAAGAAAGAAAGTAAATGACTGAAAAGGATGCATTTCCAACCAAACGTTCTGCAGTATTTAATTTCCAGCTGTGCTCCTCTCTACTTCAATGGGCTGGGTCGGCGGCAGCAGCAGCGTCAATGCGGTGCAGTCGGTGTGTAAAGCCCGCTAGACTGTGATGCACCAGAGAGGAGGGAGAGGGGGGCTGTTGATGCTCTCCTTATCCTTCTTCTTTCGCTTTCTGTCCGGGTATAGGACCGCGCGCTGCAGGAAAATGGACTCCCCTGGCGGCTAACCCCGATCTGTCATCTCCCATCCATCATGGAGCATCCAGCAGCCCCGGAGCGCACTACGGCTGTTGCCTCCTCCCCTCCGGTGGAGAAAAGCATGCCACGCCCGGTGTCTAATAAATACGTTCGCCCTCCCAATTTTTTTTTTCTTTTTACGGTAGTTTCTTTTACGCAGAGTCGTGACATCAATTAGGCTCAATCAAAGATCTAATTTTTTAGGGTACATGAACTTTATAAAATGCATTCTTACCTCTAAACATGTTTGCTATATTGTCATGTCCGAAATGCAAAGTTAATGCATTTGGAATATTATTAAAAAAGGGACAAACAAATTTGGTAAAATCTGCAGTGTGGCAGACATTTCCTTTAGCCCTCCCATCTTGTAGCTCCTGCAGTTATAAATAACCTTTCAAAGTTTTTCCTGACTTATGGTTTTACATAGCCATGAAAACTGATCCTTACCTTTAAACCAGCAACATGCTCCCTTCTTTTGGCTGTTGGCTCCTTTCTAAGCTATAGCATCTTCATTTAACACAATGGGAAACTGATGACCCTCACAACATTTTTTTGCAATGCATTTTATCAAGGGGTATCTCAAAAGAAGCTGAAAACATCACATGCCTTTCTTTTTGGGATTTTTTGAATTCAGCATACAGTTTCATCCCTTATTTCTCTACATAATAATTGTAAAGTTGTGCAAGATGACAAAACCTGAACATTTTCAAGAGTTATGAACAGTTTTTGCAAGGCCCTGTACTTTTAAACTCACTGGTCTTTAAAGGAGAAGTTCGGTTTTTTACACTTTAAGCCCATTTTCTGTAGTGTCCAGGATGAAATCGAATGATCGACACCAAAAGTTTGACAATTGGTCCTGTCTCTGCTTTTTGGCTCATTTAGAATCACCCCCTGGCTGCTT
>JAGKQL010004673.1:0-13757 GCA_018398635.1 Cyprinodon brontotheroides
TGCCTCAAGTGGAGGAGTTCAAGTATCTTGGGGTCCTGTTCACGAGTGAGGGAAGAATGGAGCGGGAGATCGATAGACGGATCGGTGCGGCTGCTGCAATAATGCGGACGCTGCACCGGTCTGTCCTGGTGAAGAGAGAGCTGAGCGAAAAGGCAAAGCTCTCAATTTACCGGTCGGTCTACGTTCCTACCCTCACCTATGGTCATGAAATTTGGATCATGACCGAAAGAACGAGATCCCGGATACAGGCGGCTGAAATGAGCTTTCTCCGCAGGGTGGCTGGGCTCTCCCTTAGAGATAGGGTGAGGAGCTCGGTCATTCAGGAGGGGCTCAGAGTAGAGCCGGTTCTCCTCCACATCGAGAGGAGTCAGTTGAGGTGGCTCGGACATCTTCTTCGGATGCCCCCTGGACGCCTCCCTCGGGAGGTGTTCAAGGCATGTCCCACCGGGAGGAGGCCCAGGGGACGACCCAGGACACGCTGGAGAGACTATGTCTCTCGGCTGGCCTGGGAAGCGCCTAGGAACTTCCCCAACTGAAGCTGGAGGAGGTGTCTGCGGAGAGAGTCTGGGAGTCTCTGCTTAGTCTGCTGCCCCGACCGGTTCCGGATAAAGCGGGAGACGACGACGACGAAGTTCTTGATCATTTGTGAGGAGACACTGCAATGAGAACATTGCATATCATTACTGCAATGAGAGCCTATGACAAGAAGCATCTATACACCTCTAATTCATGAATATAGTTTGTAATCAAACTTACTGGCCTAGGAATATACCATCTATAATCAATGACACAACAAATTGTCTCATATTTCTTCACTGCCCAGTGAGTAATTGAAACCGACAGCTGAGAGAAGAACGACCTTCTGGAGACCCAGTAGTCCTAATCAGAAGGTGCCTAGCCGGGATCCTACATGGAGGAGACAGAGTGCACTGTGCAACAAGAGCCACATTCGACCACCTCACAAAAGGCTTGAGAAAACAAGGACTGAAGGGTAGAGCCATCTTTGTGCTTTCCAGGCTGTAACAATGACAGATATTATTGCAGTGCTATTGCAAGCCCGGTACAGGCAGCAGAGTTTGCACTTTTATTTTAGACCTCTAAGGGATTTTTGAGAAATTAATTCACATTATAGCATGATCTGATGAACCTGCTTTTTCTATTCGCACTCATATCTCTGGATGTCCCCCCAGCCTACCTTGGTAACCAAATTGCCCCTGTCAATCTTCTTACAGCTTTGACAGACAGAATACCTAAAAGGAAAATCGACTGGTGTGGGGGCGACCAATTTGTCACATTACATTCATGTAGAATTAGGTTGAACAACACAGTGTTTGATCTTAAATCCTATTAACTATTTTTGTAAATCCACATCCCAAAATAAACTGCAAAGCCACTTGCTTACAAACTGCTCAGACAACTGTAAAGGTTTTTTATGTTCTTCTTAAAAAAACTAATAAAAACACACAAAAAATAGGTAAGATGTGGTTAAATTTTTTTAAATAAAATCATTTTGTATTTAATTCTGACAACCTGAGCCTTTGTCTTCATTAAAATATGCCTTTTAGGTTAGGTGAGCATGACAGGCATCAGGAGATGACTTTGAAAACCTGGGCCTACACTATAAATCAAAAACTATTAGGCCTTAGTAAATCCCCTAAGGTGAGGCCCAGTTTGTGATTTGCAGAATTTGGTGCTTCATCTAAACCTAATAGAAAGCAGGTTACGTTTCCAGATTAGTGATCATGGAAATGAAAGCACTGCCTCTTAATAAATCATTGCCAAGAAACTCTGAAGAAGATAGAAGTAAAATGTATTAACACTGTCCCCTTTTTTTCACAGTTCACCTCAATTCAATTCTTGTTCGCCCCTTTACCAACTCCCTCTATGATTACATTTTTTTTTCATCCATCAGAAAATCTTTAAAATATTTCAATAAAATTCATCCTCATGTCCCTAAATAAAAAAAAAAAAATCAATACAAAATAAACATAATGAAAAATGTACAGAGTTAGTGTCACTTAAGTGATTTAGCCAGGTTAATTATGACAATAAACAGGATTTCTTTTTATTGATATTTTTCCCACAGGTCTATTCAATAATCAATTCTTATGACATTCTTGGCTGCTCCTCAAAGCATGCAGCCCAGTTTTTGCCATCTAACTTGTCTTGATTTTTTTTACCAGCAAAGCAATTATTATTCTGATATGTTTTTATTTATTTATTTTAACACGTTTTACTCAGTGTTGGGTCTAAGTTCAAAATGTAATACTAAAATGAACCATTTGAAACTAAAACCAAAACTAAGGGATTTTTAGAACTAGCACATAAGTTAAACATGCACAATATACAATTAAAACAAAAGTAATTATTTTGGTTGAATATATGAAAAAGCATGCATAAGATGTCCAAAATGTTTGTGTTTTGATTATTTTTTGTGTGCGGGACTGTAAATTCATTATGAAATATGCAGAAAAAAAGGCCAATATAACCCTTTTTAAATACCATTTACGATTTAGTGCTTTGTACGCGCGTTTCCAACATCAACCTTAGGTGTTCATTTACTCATTTGATGACACCTAACAATGTAAAACAATCAGCTTTTGCATTGTCAAATAATGTGTTTGATAAATAATAGAAGTTAGAATTATTTATAAATGCATAATCAATTGTTAATATTTTCAAATTATCTCTCCTCATAAAATTTAAGACATGCCCAGAAATTAGAAATGTTACAGGCATTAAAATATTACAAATAGCAAATATTTAGCTTCTGCTTTGAAAATTTAATATAATATAGACAAAAGTGTCTCAGCTGGTGAACTGTGAGTTAATATTCAAAAAGATATTGCCCCTTTTTGTTTGTTTATGATTTGCTTTGATAAAAAACAGATGATAGTTGAGCAGTTCTGAACCAGATTTTAATGACAATGTTTGTTGTTAAATAAAATGGAAAAATGGACAGATTTGAAAAAATAAAATGCAAACTGCTGTTTTGGGATGCAATGATCTTTTGAACATCTGTAAAGTTTGTGTATAGGTTTTATGATATGAAGCAGTTGAGTGAATACAAATGTCTGCAAATGCACTTTTTGACTTGCTTTTTATCTTTTCTGTCAAAATAAAGTATATTGGGTACATTTGCCTAAAAGCAAGTAGAAATCAGCTCACAGTAACGTTGGATGCAAAGTTTGCCCCTGCAAGAAGGGTTTTAAATCTCAGCTTTGGCTTTTCAATGTTTGTCCTTGTGCAAAAAAACCTGATCTGCATTGCCTTCTGATGGTGGTCAGAGGGCCCAGTGGCACCTGTATGCGGTCAGCCTTGCTTGACAAAAGTTGAGCTGCTGTGGCAGCTGTGGTTGCTGTGTAGCTTGACACCATCAGGTGTGTAAATAATATTCATTTCATTACTTGCATCAATACATAAAACAATGTTGAAATTGTTGTCAAACATTTGTACATCCATTTTTTAAAAACCTTCTTTATTGTTTCCATGAAAATGTCAATAAAAAACTTTTCCTGGGTGAACCTTATATTACACTCATAAAGAGGTGAATGAACTATTCGTTGCAACCATAGTGTCCTTTTCACAGCATTGTCAGATGGAATGACAAATACCTTAAATATGTCGCATTCCTCTGGCATCCTGGGATATTGGGTAAACGGGATCACAGGAAGTACACATCCTCTTCCCCTTCAGATTTCTAACTGAAGAAAGGAGAGACCCCCTATTCAAGCTGTCCATTACGCTTAACATTGTGGAAACTTTGCATTTGCAATTCCCTTTCCTGGTGAAGGAACTGCTTCCCACTCTTTGATGAAGCTTTCCACTGAAACTCTTCCTCCCCTGCTGCTGATACTGCCTGTTTGGTGCCTGTAATTTCTGTCTGTTGATAACTAAAATGGAGTTCGTTTCAAAAAGCAGGTTTACTGAAAACTCTAATATTTTCTAAACATGAAATCAGGGAAAGTCAGAGTTTTCCATTTCACAAAGAGAGTTTCCTTAACTTCCGTTTCTGCTGCCATAGTAACATTCCCCCTAGAGCTAACCTGGTCGGTAGCAGGTTTTCTTCAGTAAACTCAGTGTCCTCTGTAAGTGTCTTTACAGCCAATCGTGTTGTTTTAGTTTCTGATTTAGTCAGGAAATTTTTATCATAGTATTATGCATACGAAAAAAATCATTCACCAAGTCTGTTAGAAAGATTAGTTTTTAAAAACAAACTTTGCATGTTGTTTTAATGAGGATCTTATTAAAGAATGATCAGCATTAATTCAAAGAGAATGAAGGCAAATTTGTGCTTCGGCACAGCCTCTGCTACCGTCAAATCTGTCTCTGTGTGCGACCACGCCCCCCGTGCAGAGGTTCTGCAACCGTTGTCGCTTAATTCGCTAGAAAATCCTGCACTATGCGCCGGACGGTCGCAAACCTGTGCAGACCTCGCGGTGACAAAAAGCAGTTGCGATACCGAGCTCTAGTATGCCTTTCCAGCTGTCTGTGTGGTTTACCTTCTCGATTCTGTGCTGGGACGCTGCATTTTTAAGTAAAACTGGGCGCAATGGCACCACCATGAAATCAACTCAACTTACTAAAAGATTTTTTAATCAGCCTTTGTGTCCCTTTAAGCGCTTGGCGGAAACTGGCAAGCGCCCCTAGAGATTCAAGCGAGCATCGACGGTATTGGTGTGCTGATACACAGCAAAAACTGGTTCGCAACTCGCAGACCTAAGCAACATCTGATGTGTGGTGCGGTGGCAGAAGTCTAATCTATATATGTTAATAATTATATATATATATATATATATATATATATATATATATATATATATTTTTTTTTTTTTGGCGATTGTGATGAAGGGCAGCAGAGTGGTTAGTATTAGTCAGCAAAGTATCACAAATTTGTATCTGGTAGTATTTTGGGATGAAGAGAAAATGACAACAATAGAAACATTATTGTTTTTACATGCATTTTTATTTGGCGATAGGTTTTAGTAAAGTACTCTGGAGTATTCAGTTCAGTCAAAGGGTCATTGAAGAAAGGCTACAAAACAGATGTTGTGTAATGGCTATACAGACAATGATAAAAGTGTTTTCTTATACATAATTAGCTAAAATGACAAAATGTTACATTTCTATTGTAATTTTTCCCGCACTTTCTTTTTTTTTTACTACATCTTAAGAATAATTTTTCTTATTTTCTTTTCAGAGGCCCATAAATCTCAGAGGCATCTTATTAACCTACCCTTGGTCTAAATTGAGCTCTGCTTTTTGTCCTGAGTAGTTTTCCCTTCTGACACTTATTTCTGCAACTCCTGCCATTAAACCATAGTGCCTAGTGAATAATTCAGTGATAGAGTGAAATTGTGCCTTTGTCTCATTACGGCAGTGGGAAAATTATGTCGCACAAATGAGAACTCCAGGGATAGATAATATTTTCTTCTATTGGCCTCTTTCTCAATTTGATCTACACATAGATGTTCTGCTCAGGAATTAAGATTGACATTTTGATCATTGGTTGGACAACATTTTTTTTTCTAGACTGTAATCTCAGACCCCTCTGCGAAGGAGGGGCTTCATGGAAAAATACCCTGTGGAATTTGCTATAGAGGACATACAGCTGATGTCAGCCAATCACATGAAACCTGCAACTCCTCCTCCTTGGACGTAATAACATAACTGATGGGCTAATTAATAATACACAAGAACTAACAGGTTTATGCACACTTTTTTCACCTTTTTTTTTTTTCCTGAGACCCATGAGCATATCCAATCCAGGGGAACTGTCCCTTCCACGATGTTGGAGAGACGGTCAACCATGACAGCCCTACAACATCCAGAGCTCTAAGATACTCAGGATCGTCCACCCCCGAGGCCTTGCCACCGTGGAGTTTTTTGACCACCTCGGTGACTTCGCCTGGGTGATGAACGCATCCCAGCCCCAAGCACCCCGTCCTCTCTTCTTCCCACTGCATGAAAAGTGGGTTTTTCGCTTTCAATATGCGCACTCGTAGATTGTCGCGGAACTGCCTGGTTAGCGGCAATTTGCCAGTACTTGCAGGTTTTCACGAAAACTCCCGTGAAATTGTCAGGAAATTGACGCGGACTTCTTAGGCAGTGTTCCACATGCCACCCCATGGAATTTATAGGAGGCTTCTAACATGTAAATGAATATCCAGTAATAAGTACAAAATGCAAATCAGGGTTGCAGGTGGGGTTTTACCAAGCGACATTTTTTCAAAAAGGTAAAGAAAATCTCTGATACAAAGAGATCAGGCTCAGTATAGCCTCCTTACATTTTAGCTTGAATTTATTTATTTAATTAAAGTATAGAGACCAAAACACATCTTTAGCTAGCGATAGAGCTAAATACATTTAGAGCAGTAATTATATAAAAAAAATTGCATTTAAGATAAAATAAAATAAAATCTGTCAATACGCTCAATTCACAATTACTTAAGTGGAAAAGTTTCAAGAATGAGTCTGAGATGATTCCCACTTTATAACATGGCGCAGATATTCTGTTTAAAGCAGCTAACAGTTGATTGGTACACTGTGTAAGTCATAAGTGTCCGCTTGTAATAAGTATCCGCACTGTAACGCATTCAAACAGGAAAGAACATCGAATAAATTCCAGTTCGCCAAATTAAAATATAGCAGCAAATAGATCGTGACTAGAAATTATAGCACAATTCTTTATATATAAAAAAAACTAACACCGTTTATTTAAATGATTGATCCAAAACTATTGGTTATTTACCAACAAGGAAGCAGATTTCTCATCTCCATCAAAATATTTATTTTATACCGACACTGCATGAAAATTGAGATTGAGATGAGATCCCGTGAACTCCCGCAGATCTGCCTGATTTCGCCAGTTTCCGCCACTGCAACCCGCGTTGTCCGCTGCTTGTCGCGGCCACAAATTGTGCGGCAGGACGCTTCACTGTGCGTGGCCTTGTACTTCGACACGCTTCTAACCGGACTGCAGCTTAACATTAGAGTTCGGTGAGATCCAGCTTCACGTAAATGGCGCATTTTAATCGCATGGGTCCATCCGGAGAGACACCGACGCACGCCATCTTCGCCGGACATGAGGTCGACGGTGGGCGGATTTCCAGAGTTCCACTTCCTCATCTGCCAGCACACTCTGCCTGGCCTTCAGCAGCTGAAAAAAACAATGAACAGCGGACTGCATATGGACACAACACATCTATCAATGCACCGAAAAATAGTCACCAAATAAATTTACCCTCTTCGCCTGGCTACCTCTGACCAGCAGATAGCCTACGGCAGCTCACCAAGACGCTCTCGCAAGCTGGCTACCAGCGCATTCGAAGCTCCTGCATACCGCCTCATAACACGTCCTACAGGCAGCTTGAAAACAATTAAATGAGAGTGGTATGAATAAAAAATTAAAAAAATTCAACCGCAAGTCACAGTAACAAGGAAGGAGAAAAACATTAAAAACAAGTCACTTTACACACAATGCTCTGGAAGTTCTATCTTTAATAACATCGCAAGTAAACCGAAAGCAGTCAGAGGTCACTTCATTAGGAGGCTTTCTATGACAGACAATGAGTTCTAGAAAAAAGTACAGCTTTATGTAACGTATCCATCCGGTGATCCATGTCCTTACCGCAGAATGAAAGCGGCTATATTTTAAACCTTACTCCCCTGCCGCCCATAGCGCCTGCTCATGGTCTCCGGGAAGCGGGGTTGTTAAGACGGCATAATGCTTCCTGTGAATCACAAAAAATACACTCTAGTAAAGCTTTAGGCTAGGGTTGCTTTTAGCTAGCCAGCTAGGAAAGGTTGTCGCTTGCCTAGCTGCTTTGTGGCTGCTTTGCATACAGCGGCCAGTAATCGCGAACATACATTTACAGCCAGCGTGGCGTTGTGCACCCGCCTTCTTCTTCCTCGAAGTTCGTGATATCCCGCAGTGCTGCTCGGATTGCAGATAGGGTGGCTAGAGCGGCGTTCAGTTTAGGGGCGGATACAGTCCGATTTCATTGAATTGTCCGGCGTCCGCGGCGCTGTAACACCTAGCCGCACGCGGTATTTGTCCTCCTTTTACTCCTCTAGGCAGGATTTCCACATATATCCGCCAGCGCCTTCCGCTTCTCCCTCAATGCATCTTTATATAATTTGTCTGTCTTCTGATTCTTCTTGTCAAAGTTTTATGGGCGTTGGCAACAAACTGTTAGTAGCATTACCGCCACTTACTGGTATGGAGTGTGGTTCGTGATGGTTTAAATATTGATCCTGATGTTATTCTCACCTAACTTCTTTCTAAACATACATTCACACATTCACACTTAAAAATATAAACATATTTGTGCACAGCTTTGTATATCATTCCTTCTCTAACACAACACACTTACTATAATTAAACTTTATGGAATAATTTCGTTTTCTTTAGAAATCCAATAATTATTTGTATGTGTTTACTCCCTAAATTTTTCCTCAGTATATCTAATAAATTAACCTTCTCCTTAATGTCTTCAAACTCTCTTCTCATATATCTTCTTTTTTCATATTTATGACATTCTAATATAACACATGTTCTATGGTTCCATATTTATCACAGAAATCACATTTGCCCGCTTTTTATGTTTTTGTATTTTAAAAAGTGTATGATTAAGTCCTGTATGACCAAATCTTTAACCTTGTTATCACTCTTTTCATCCTTTCTATTTCTTCTTCCATTTTTCTTTTCTCCTACCATCTTCTGAATTTTATAAAACCATCTTCCTGTTTTATCTTCATCCCACCTTTTTGCCAAATTTCCATAAGTTTCTTTTAATAATACTCTTTTCCTTCTGATTTACTTATTTTAACTATAAAACTAATAGAATGTTTAATTGCCCTTTTGCCATTTTATCTGCCCTCTCGTTTTTCCTTCCACCCCAATATGTGCTGGAACCCACACAAATGTAACTATCAGCCCCATGTTTCGTATTCCTGAACAGTGTATGATTTATTTCTAATAAATGTCCATCCTACTATCTGTGGCTACTTGTCTGTCATGTAAATCAATGCGAGAGCTGTTCCACATCCTCCGCCACACCGCTTCACTCCATCGCCTTCTCCCGCCCTTCACCGGCCAAAATACCGGAGCTGAGTTATTTTTGCCTCCTCCGTCCGGCCCAGATCAACCACCCGCCATTGCTGTATCGCATTCAAACAGAAAAAGAATGTAGAGAAGAACCCGGCTTGTCAAATTAAATTATAGTAAAACAGATCGTATCTAGAAATTAGAGCATAGTTTGTATATATTCCCAAAAACTAAAACAATAAATTTAGATTTTATTTCCCGGCAAAACATTCAATTCGGTTTATCCATTAAAGAAAAAAAATTTGGAATTTTTAATCAATATTCTAATAATTGTAACAAAGTATTATATCCATAAATGTCGCTATGCAAAATGCTCTCTCTCATTCTGCTCTCAAAAAATGAACTTTCCCTTTTCAAAAAGATGTCTGAGAAAGATGCAGAATTTAAATGCAATTAAATTGTTTGAGTTAATTGAAGAATTTTAGTTGGTAGTCCCCACTGATTAATTTACTTTAACTCCTACTATTATTATTTTATTTATTTTTATTTATTTTATTTTATTTTATACTTTGTTCCAGCCTGTGCATTTAATTTTATTTTTCAAAAGCAGGAGTTGTGGATATTTCTTCTTGTATTGAAATATTTGTTATTGACTTGTTATTTGGAGATTGTTATTGCTTTTCTTATATATTCACAAACAAAAAGTGGAAATCTAAAAAAAGAAATTGTAACCATTACAGCTAACTGATTCTGATTAAAACTAATTTTTGAAGTAAATTATTTTCCTGTATTTTTACATAACATTTGCATACACAGTAATCTAGCCTACTTTAATTAAATAAATCAATTCAAGCTAAAATGTAAGAGTCTATAATTAGCTATACTGAGCCTGATCTATTTCTACCATCTATTTGGGGGATATTTATTGCCACACTTTGGGCCACTCACTTTTAAAACCAATTTAGCATGCTGACCTATGTCCTTATGACCACAGTGGTGTACCAATCTTCTGAGTGGCTACTTCCAACAGGATAATGCGCCATGTTATAAAAGTGAATCATCTCAGAATCATTTCTTGAAACTTTCCACTTAGAAGTAATTGTGAATTGAGCATATTGACAGACAACATTTTATTTTTTTATCTTAAATGCAAATTTAAAAAAATAATTACTGCTCTAAATGTATTGCCTTGTCAGCTAAAAGATCTGTTTTGGTCTCTATACTTTAATTAAATAAATCAATTCAAGCTTCCCTAAATGTAAGAGGCTATACCTGATCTCTTTTGTATCGAGAGATTTTCTTACTACAGGGTTGCATTTGTATAGCTCACAGCATGTTCATTTACATGTAAAAGGCCTCCCCTAGAATTCCATGGGGGGGGGGGCATGGGGGGAACACTGCCTGAAGAGAGTCGTCAATTTCTGACAATTTACGGGAGTTTTCGGCGAAGCCTGCAAATTGCCGTAAACTGCCGCTAACCTGAAGTTCCACGACAATCTACAGTGCCGTATATTGACGAAAATCCCACTTTTCATGCAGTGCGAGGGACTTAAACTTTAATCAAATCCATTCAAAAGAAACTTCTTATTACAGGAATGAAAAGAGATGCTGAGTTTGGAAGTAGTGAACAAGTTCATTAAAAAAAGCAGTTTTGAATTATCCTTATCCCCGTTCACAAAAATCTACAAAAAATATATATATATATATTTGGGCAGAAACTGAACATATGGCTGGATGATGGTGGGATTTTTTTAATATGTCATATTAAATTAAGCGCTCACAGGGTTCATACAGGAATGAGTGACTCTAATTTAATGCTATTTGAAATTATTTTTAATGCCATCATCAAGAACCATGTACACAAGTTATTAGTGTACATGAAATATGAAGGAACTGTAAGCACAGTTCCATGACTCCTGTATGTATGTAAACACACACACACAATATTATTGACGTATATATATATATCTTCTAGCTTTTTTTCTCCGCCCTGAGCTTATATAATATATCTGATCGAAATTGTTTTTATAAGCATTTTTTATTAAAGAATTATAAATACTTCGATAAACATATTTAAATAATTTTAGTGCCAACTAAGGCCTTGATTTAAAAAAGTATGAATGATTTTTTAAGTATTTTTATTGATCCGCGGAAACCCTGGTTCATCCTACGGCGCATGCTCTGTTCGATCTCCAAGAAACTCAGAATGGTAGCGATTATTTTATGTAGTGGAGGATGTATGCTTTTGTTTTGTGCAGAAGCGGTCTGGAAGCGGAGTATGGGGGATTTCGAGGTAAAACTCCTATAACAGGCCGATAGCATGACTCTGCATCTAACAAGACCGAACCTCAGCTAGCATGAGATGCGAGCGGTAAATATATGTTCGATTATTGCCTGCCAGGCTAAAAGCAGGCCTTTAGCCTAAGCTACGGCTAATAGCAGCCTAGCCTAAAGCTACGGCTAATAGCAGTTTAGCTCAAAGCTTACGGCTAATAACAGCCTAGGCCTAAAGCTACGTGCTAATAGTAGCCTTAAAAAGAACAAGCTTGCATTAAAGTGTATTTTTGTGATTCACAGGAAGCAGTACACCGTCTTCACAACTCGGAGACTAATTGCAGGCACTATGAACCGGAGCAAGGGTAAGATTTAAAGAATATGCTTTCATTCTGCTGTAAAAGGAAATGGATACGGACAGATACCGATCATAGCTGTACATTTTGTTTTCACAGACCTCCTATTTGTTCGGAGCCATATCAGCAAGTCCAGATTTGCACGATGTTGATAAAGACGACATTGTGTGTAAGTGACTTGTTTTAATGTTTTCTCCTTCCTTGTTACTGTGACTTGGGGCGTTTGATTTTTTATTCATACCGCTCTCATTTAATTGTTTTCCAGCTGCCTGTAAGGCGTATTTTCAGGCAGTGCCCAGGAAGCTTCCAGATGCATGCAGCCAGCCACCGCGTTAGCGTCTGCGGGAGGCTGCCTAGCAATCTGCTCGGAGTCGGGCAAGAAGAAAGAGGAGTAAGACTTTATTTGGTGACTATTTTCAGGTCATTGATAAATGTGTTGTGTCCATTCATGATTCATTGCTTCATTTTTTTTCTAGCTGCTGGCGAGCCAGGGAGAGTGTGCTAGCAGATGAGGCGGGCGGGGCTCTGGAAGTGCTCCACCACCGTGACCTCATGTCCGGCCAGAAGGCGTCAGCGTTGTTGGCGAGGGTGTCTCCTAAGCGCTACAGTCCCGGGTTAGAAGCGATGTCAAGTAGAGTACACAAAAGCACAGTAGGCGTCTGCACATCGACCTGCTCTGAGGGAATGTTGCCAGTTACCTCTGCAACCCCTCGGTGGAAGCAAACTGACCGCTCACGGAGTTGTATCACTTTAGATACTACGTGTTTGATACGCTGCTGTATATAGTTGTGTGTGTTTTCATAAAGTAAACAGCTTTCTGGCAAATGTTCATTTCCTGTATAAATTCATTCATGTCCCATGGTAGCATAATAATTGTGTAGTAGTGAAGGATAACATAAATACACAGCATAAATAAATATATGAATGAATAAATATATATTCATATATATATATGTAAATTTATATGTAAATATATATATATATGCCAACCAATCACGCAGCTTAATTTTTACTTGTTTTTCTTAAAAAGAAGTGGTTCCGGCCAATACTCAGTAAGAAAAGTGCCTGGGCGTGCCACGCTTGGTTTTGCTGCCAATCACGAGCGACATTTTACTTATTTGAGAATAGTGGTTTCCAGCCAATACTGAGTAGGTTACTCCACGCCAGACCTGGCTTTCAGCCGCTGCGGTTCAAGCAAGGGGTGGTATCTCATATACTAATTAGGGCTATTAGTACAGCTGACGCTTCCACACATACGCCGCCAGAGTCCCGCTTCCGCCAATTTGTGGTAACGACAAACGCTGACAAGCGCCGATAGCAAATTGTCGGAAACTGACGCAAAAATCAGGAGATCTGCGGAGTTTACGCCGGGTTTACAGGATTAAAAATCTGCTAAATTTCATGCAGTGTCCCCACGGAAGGCGCGGTCTGTCGGGTTGGAGGAGATCCTCAAAAGTATTCCTTCCACCGCCCGACAATATCCTCCTTCAAGGTCAGCAGCTCCCCACCACCCACTGAAAACAGTGTTAGCTGGGTTGAGCACTGCTTTCCCCTCCTGAGAGGCGCCGGTTTGCCAGAATCACTTGCACCCTATTATCGGGGAATCACACCTCAGCCTCCCCGGAAAGGCCTATGCCAGGGTGCTTGAGAGGAGAGTCCGGCTGATTGTCGCAACCTCGCTGCAGGAGGAACAGTGTGGTTTTGCCCTGGCCGTGGAACAGTGGGACCAGCTCTTGCCATTCCCTCTGCAGGGTGCTTGAGGGTTCATGGGAGTTTGCCCAACCAGTCCACATGTGTTTTGTGGGACTCTTAGCCCGTATTCGGACCGTTCCTCGCTACGTCCCTGTGGGGTGCTCCAGGGGAACAGCGGATCTCGTCCCCTGCTGGCTGCGGATGATGTAGTTCTGCCGCCTCCCTCCTGCCAACACTCCATAGCGCAGGTGCTGGGCGTGTTCGCGAGCTGAGTGTGAAGCTGCCGGGATGAGAATCTCAGCCTCCAAGTCCGAGGCCATGGTTGGACGGTTCTAATGGTGGCTTGTCCCCTTCAGGTTGGAGGAGAGTCCCTGCCTCAAGTGGAG